>KK118852.1:304679-321040 GCA_000611955.2 Stegodyphus mimosarum
TATGATTCCTGTCAGAAACAAAACACATTCTCGGAAAGGAGTTTCCTGAGATCCGACTGATTTCATGAACTGGTCTTCATAAGCTGATATCCCTTGCGAGTTAAAGGATCATATAAAAAAGTAAGTTGACAAAAATAAACAAATCCTAATCCTATCCTCAGAAGTTCTGATGCTCAGATTTAATTGTAGCGTTTGGAATTTATAAAATCATCGTAGAGAAAGTACGATGTAAATTATATACAAAGTAAGCAAACAGTTATACGAAATCTAGATTAATAATTTTAATCAAATGGTTGTTTGGAACCTGAAAATTATTTCAGAATTTCTCTATAAACTAAACTATTATTAAATTTCTCTATTCATCAAGGCTCAAGAAATTTTAGATTTGTTTTCGTATGAAAAAATCAAGAAAGCATGTGAGGTATCCGTAACAAAAGATAACTGTGAGATTACAGTTGATTTACGTCGAATATGGGGGGGGGACAAGTACGTATCATGACATTGCAAATCTGCAGTTATTAAAGATACAACCTAAAATCTGCAGTTATCAAACACCATCTCTGCATTGACCTAGAGCAGATCAAAGATAGATGGCCGACAGCGTTTTGTCTTTTTATCAGTTACACTAGAAAACGTTTGGATCAACAGATTTTATGCACAATTTATTCTATACAGACACCACAATCAGAAGTCTCTAAGTCCACCAGCGGTAAAGTCGCTGAACATTGGTAGCTCGGTCTAAGGTTCGAATCCCGCGAACGGGCTGGCTGCGTGGGCGTTTTCGAGTTTTTTCCCATGTGTAACGTGTATATGCCCTTCTCTTAGGCAAATACCTCTCTAGGCTTTGCCGTAATCACATAAACCAAACCATAAGTCTCTAAGCTTTACTATTCGAATCTTATTGGATATAAACATTTTGCAGCTATATCACGCATAAAATAAAAGTTAATCGAAGACCAGAATATATCTACTGTAAATATTACGTATGCTTCTTCATCAGTATCTTCTCATGTAAACGTAAGAGGCTATGCTTGACTGAGATCTGAATATACACTGGTGTGCAAAACTTAAGCAACAATGTAAAAATTTAGCAGATAGCCATGAAATTACAGAAAAGGAGGTCTGGAAATCAGTACAATGAACACATAAGTCAGTAGAAACCTCATGCGTATGCAAATATCAGGAACGAAACGTCAGAGGCGACGTGAGCGTACACAAAACGCGTGATGTCAGCGCGCAGCTCAACAGTAGAATAAAACGAAGGACGGAGACGCAATTCAACATATTCGCTGCAAGTGCCAGTGAGTCAGTTCGTAAAATATGGCTAGAAGAAATCACCTGGACGACTTCACACGTCGAAGAATAATCGGAAAGCTGGTGGAGGGGCGTACTGTCGCCAGTGTAGCTGCAGAGTTCGGAATCAACAAAAGTGTCGTTTCGTGCGCTCGGAAAGCGTTCCAAACCACAGGTACAGCTGTTAGAAAGGTTGGGGGTGGCCGCCCGAGAACGACATCTGCAGAGGATGACCGATATATCGTCCTGCAGGCGAAATGAGGCCGACAGCAGTCAGCAAGCGCCATTGCTCAGCAACTCTGTACAGCAACAGGGCGATAAGTGTAGCGGTTTACTGTGGCCAGACGACTTCATAAAGGGGGCCTATTCGCCCGCCGTCCTGAACGCTGACTGCCGTTGAAAGTTGGCCACCGACGCCACTGTTTACACTGGTGCAGAGAGCACAAAATCTGGACAACTGATCAATGGAGTCGTGTCCTCTTTACGGATGAGAGTCAGTCCAGTCTCAACGCCTTTTGATTTGGAGAGAGGTCGGGATCCAATTTTATTCCAGTAACATGAAGGAAAGACACCGCAACGGTGATCCTGGAGTTCTTGGTCTGGGGAGGCATTATGCTGAACGGGCGAACTGAGCTCTACGTTTTCGACAGAGGGTCTGAGACCGGGAATCGCTATTGTGAGGAGGTACTCCTTGCCCATGTGCGTCTGTTCCGAGGTGCCATTGGCCCAGACTTAATTTTTATGGATGACAATACACGGCCACATCGGACTCTTGCTGTTGAGGAGCTATTGAAAAGTGAAGATATCAATCGAATGGATTGGCCAGCGTACTCCCCAGATTTAAATCCCATCGAGCATGTGTGGGATGCTTTGGGGAGACGCACTGCAGCACGCTTATATGCTCTGGAGAACACCCAACAACTCAAAGAGATGCTGATTGAGGAATAGGCACTCCTACCGCAAGAAATGTTGCGCCAGCTGGTTCTGAGTACGCGGAGACGGTGCGAAGCAACCACTGCAGTGAAGGGAGGGATTAATCCCATGTTAAGGAACATCTGCTTGTTGTTCTTCCTCTTGGATAGACAGTCATGAGTCACGATACTACGTGTTTAATAAAGCTTGTTTTTGTTTGATTCCATACTGTATGCATTGTATTCCTTTTTCAGCTCCGATGCTTTCGTCATCCTTTACGTACATAATACTCTCCTTCATTTCTGCATTTCATGTCTCTCAGTTGATTTCTCGTGGAGTTATGGCAAAAAACCCTGCTGTTGCTTAAGTTTTGTACACCAGTGTAAAAAACGCAGTTGATAAAGAAGGAGGAAGAGAAGGTGGATGAAGAAAGAAATCTCAGAGGATATAAACAGAAGGTGAGAAATGTGGACATTACGTGGTATTAATTTTTAGCGTATAAGCGAACCTCTTTTAACTTTCACTTTCCGTTAATGAACAGTTTCTGAATCCCCGGACCCTTGAAACATGAGACCAATGCATTTCCATTCAGCGGACACTCCCTGATAACGGATAAAACCTCGGTCTCATGGATGTCTGCCAGCTGAAGGTTCGATTGTATTTCAAAAGTAGTAATGAAAAGCTACTATGTTATCATTTATATCATTACAGCAAAATAATGAATTAAGTAATGCTATTTTATAATTAACAACAGTTTAATAATAAAATTTACATATATTCATAAAATTAATATAAATAAATGATTAAAAATGTAATTATCAATTTAATTATTTAAAAATATTTAAGAAATGAACGCCCTTTATAAAATTCTTTACATATTGTTAAACTAAACCGTATAACAAAAGCCCATATTTTTATCAAATTCATTATCGAAAGTATGCAAAAAATCTCTTTTGATAGTTAAGTGCTTTATGCTTTCATAATTATTTAAAAATTGAATTGCTGCGCTGTTAGCATGGCGGTAGAGTAGCCAGCTGCTAGTGTCTTTGGATCCTAATGATTTTTATGCCTTATGATTGTAACAACTATGATAGAACGTTCCCTTAAGTTCGCAAGACCTAAGCCAACCACAAATGCAACTTCTGAATCTTAGCCAAGATGAAATCAGTGGACATGGACTGACGGTAACAGGAGAATTGTTGAATGATACTTAATTGATCATACACGGGGATTCAAAATGATTAACTCAGCTTCAGATGAGCGTATTGCTAAATTTATCAGCCATTAATTATGACATAGATACAGAAAGTTGCGGAGCTCTCTTGTTATAACATTAAAAGGAATATTGTTTTCAAGTTTATTAGTCATTAATTATGACACAGGTACAAAAAGTTACGGAGCTCTCTTATAGCATTAAAAGGAATATTTTTTTCAAGTTTCTAATAAAGTACTTATCTAATTACTGATTTCTGCTATGAGTTAAAGAGATGTTGTTGTCTTGTCCATGTAATTATATAGAAGAATTGTTGCCAGAGCCTCAAGAAGGTTGGACTTCTACTTCCACCTCCAAGTTTGAGGAAGAGACCTCGGGGGTCCCTTTCCCCTACCACCAAACCACACGAAAGGACATTCGGCTTGCCATATATTTAGAGTGCCCCCATGTCACAAAGACATTATACATTTACAAACATCCATACCTTCTCCGGAATTCGAACCTGAACTCTTCGGTACCACAGTTGGCTTCCCTAGCCACTATACCGCCTGGGAAGCAGTGAAAGAGATAGCTCAGGAAAATAAAAATTGCCTTGGGATTGACTTATTTGATACATATGTTATTCCGTTTAATTTGATTATGTAATCCAGTTTAATGTAATTTGTTTTATGTTTGTAAATTGATGCAACCTTATATTTTTAATAAACAAATTTTAATTATTATCCCTGATAATTTTTTTACGAACTAATAAATTGTAGTTTCTTCAAAAATCACATATGTTTTCATAAACGGTAACTGCTGATTTAAAATTATTTTAAACATTTGCATATATGTGAATTTTAAACCCTTGTAACTGTTATTTGTGCGTCATTTCATAAATATGATTTTGATAATCCTGCAAATAAATATTGCGTAATGAAACGTTGAGCATATTTTTCCCCAGAAAATAAGATAAACAATAATTTGCAACACTAACATTTTATGCAAGAAATAGCTAAAATATTTAATTTCTTTATTAAAAGGTACAAAAAATAATTGATAATCCAAAAGCTTTACCAGTCGTGCCTAATTTGATACACATCAGATGGAAAAGAAAATCGCAGAGTTTTAGATTGCCATCTAGTTGTTGATTACAAAATGCTTCTGCTATGTTGGATCAGTTGCATCAGACTAGATGGCTTAGTTTCCACGGTTAGCCACCTAAGGTATTTAACTGAAAGTATACTATGCTGCTTATTCCTTTCGGAATATGTTTATGAGATGGGTTATTCTTTGCTAAAACTGTCCACAAACATGCATGATCTCAGAATTTCTGCTGCTGTTGCTGGAGAAGTGATAACAAAAGCATGACCAAATATAGCAAGAATATGATTATTATCTTTTCCTTGATCGTATAATTTAAAGAAATCAGATAGAAACTTGCAGGTGAAACTTGGTCAGCCTCCCTTTCATTTCATACGTATATTTATTGTTTCTTTGTGGTTTTTATATTTTGGGAAAGAATTATTTGAATAATTAGATCAAGCATTTTGAACCACATGACAATTCCCGTTGAAAAATATGGAAAAACATCCCAGTTAAACGAAGTGACCAAAAATCTTATTTTAATACTTAATTTACTGAACGTTCTTCATAAGTTTAATTAAAAGAGAAAGAAGCCTGTGTTTGTTTCCGTCTTCAGACTCACCAGTCAGCAATAGGCGGTATTATGATTGATAACTCGTGTCAGTGATATTATTTTACTTTCAGTAATCAGTAGATTTTTATCTCTTTACACGTTACATGAGATAAAATTGCACATTAATTAGCCTAAATACCAAATGCGTCATTTTTTGCGAACTTTCAAATATGATAACGTCGAGTTTTTCATAACCAGCTATATCGAATACGAATATTAAAGGCGAAATATACTGTGTTAGTATTATTGTCCTAATTTACAGAAGGTCCAGGAAGTCCTTACATTACATTATTCGAACAGATTTGTTTAATGTTATAAAAATCCTTATTTCGGATACCTCATAAGAGGCTTCTGGGAAGAAACGGGTTATAATTTTTACCTGCTCAGTCTACAAACCACCGGAAAATGTCCTAAGTGACTGTTTCGGTTGGCCACACCTAAAATGCTGTAGACCAGAAGACAGAGGCTCCATTACCTGGCTGACTAATATGTCTGCCTTACACAGATTAAAGCCTCTGCTTCCAGAAGCCATCTGCTACCAGGTCCCCCACAATCAGGGTGGGTGGCAGACCACACCACCCACCCACTGGTAGCAGATGGCTTCTGGAAGCAGAACAGAATCTAGGTTAAAATACCAGCAAGCGCATAACTCAATTTGCATATTTCCTGCTCAAAACGAACAGTCTCTACAGTGGCCCCGAACTAAAAGGAGAATGGATGTTAACTCATCACTTCCTGGATTAAGTCGTGTGAGTCTCGTTTTCTCCCCAGTCGTTCTTTAAACAGGAAAGAATGTGGCTCTTTAAACAGGGAAGAATGTCCTTAAACAGGGCACAATTACATTCCATGTGTGAGCGTAAGTGGTTTGTAAGTCCATTCACCCATTGGATTATTTAGATTACGGCAAAAAGGTCTAAGGAGATGGGTGCTTTCGTGAAGGACTTCTAACTTTTAAAGAGAAACAGCTCGTATTTTCCTTATACTTGAGGAAAACCATGCAATCTGTCATACAGCCAGCTTGTTTTCTAGGGTTTGGATCCAGTGTTCAGCAATTTTACCGGGAGAACTGTAGCGTCGAAAGCAAAGCGAGAAGAGGTCAACACCGTCTGACCGCGATTCCCTGCCGATATGTAATTCTAGCTGTTAAGTAGAATGGGACGAGGAAAAAACCTTGCCCTGAATCCGACCCTATAAACAACGCAAGAAACATAAAGCTCTATACAAGCGACAATTTTCTTCCCCCACATTTGTTTACATCGCTCCGAAAAGCTTGTCTTTCTTTGAGGAGTTACTAGCGTTATACGTAAACGATCAGGCTGACTCGTTCTCAGAAACTCATTGCATTTCCTGCAGAATAAGCCTTAGACATGTAGGTGGACAGCCTTTTTTCTCTTTCTTTTTTAAAACTCTTAATCTCAGTCAAAAAGATTGTTTATCTGGTATGCATTCAAAAGTTAGAATCGATTTTTAAGGCTTATTTGTTATTAAATTAAATTTTTTCGGCTAAAATTGTCGTTCATTTGCATAAAATAACACCGAAGTCCTTTTATTTAAGGCTCCGGCTAGAATTACGACTTACTTCAAAAACTGAGAAGTACCGGAGCAATTTAAGCTCTGATATGAGTGTTTTTGAAATAAATTCCTTTACAGAAACTTTATATTTTAAACAACATACTTTATATTCCTGAAGGGCTTTTAATTTAACTTCATCAAGAGAGAAAGAATTTTCATTTCAAAGAAGTTAATTCATTGTAACAAAACATTCTTGTGGTTTTGGATGAAAATGCATTTAAATTAAAAGGAAAAAGAGAAAATTCAACTACTATTTTATCCTTTTTCTTCCCAGATGT
Organism: Stegodyphus mimosarum; assembly: GCA_000611955.2. NCBI lineage: Eukaryota > Metazoa > Arthropoda > Arachnida > Araneae > Eresidae > Stegodyphus > Stegodyphus mimosarum. Next base: position 311,626 of record KK118852.1, read on the forward strand.
ATAAATACAACTGATTTTTATATTAAACTAAATGATATAATTTTAATCTTATTAAATTATAGTGAACATATTAGATCTTTTATTACATGTAGTGATAAAAAGTACAAAAAAATACTAACGTACATTTTAATAATCACAATATGAACTCCCTCCCCTATTTTTTCTCTCTGATAAGATCCTAATTAATTTTTCTGGAAAAAAAAAAGAGTAGCTGCAATGGAGGCCCCATCTTTATTTAAAAAAATGTGCAGATATAAAACGATACTCTGATAATAATTTGGAACACTATTTTATAGAGAATCAATGCCACCAGCAAATCCTAAAAGCCAATTCAGTGCAACCTATTTAAAGGAGCTGATTTGTTAAAATCTTTGAAAAAATGTATTGCAGGATTCCGTCATGAATTTTTTGACACAGAAAAAGAAGAAACTTCTAGAAAATTTTTGACATTTGAAAAGCGGAATCATAGGTGTCAAAAAAGTTTTTTTTTTTTTTTTTTTTTTTTCTTTTTTGACGAGAAGAGTAATGATAAATCATTTTCTCAGCGCGAAAATTTTAGTTTTAATTCTTTTAATGTTATTTGTGACAATATAACAGCGGGACCTTGATCACAGAAATGAAATATATAAAAATAATATAGAAAATTTTAAAATATTCTTTAATCTAAATTTTTCTAATTTAGAACAAAAAGTTTGTACAGAAAAAATTAAGAGATTTATAAAGATGATATAATTGTTATAGAATTTGATGATGAAATACGACAGTTTTTAGTCCAAAGGGATTTAGTCCCGAAGGACTATTACTTTCGTTTTGCGATTTTGCGTCGGAAACACAAAAACGGCGTATCACTTTTCAAATTGTTGCCACTAAATGTTATCGCTCTGCATTAAATTTTAAAAAATGAAAAATCTGCATAAATGTATGCATGTTTTTTTTTTTTTTTTTTGACGTAGCTTTCTCTTCAAAAATCGTCTGCGTGCGTTGCACGGGAAAATAAAAAGGAATTTTAATTACAGTTCTAAATAAATAGCCAAATAAATGTGAAATTCGTAACAATATTCTCTAAAACTTTAACGAATTTTTCATTAACAAACTCAAAGATTTCAAAGCCAGCAATACCAACGTTGTACAGAAAAACATTTTTATCTCCAGCGCGTGAGAGCGTGTACCGAAATTTCTAAAGATATGCTCAATTTAAAATTATTTTGCGATATTACTGTTGAACTGAATTTTATGGTTTAAGTGCGAAGAACATGGTATTTAACAAATAAAGGTAACACACAAAATGTTAAATAAACGTTCCTTTGGACGTAAATTAAAATCTGAAACATTTCAGATCTTTTTTTTTTTTAATTTTCCCCCTTTGAATGCTATTGTGAATTTTTATTATTTTTAAAAGAAGATGAAGACAAATTTAGTTCTGCAACAGAAGTATATTATGCTGCCCGGGAAATGTCATCAACTTTTCCTAATGTAGATAGTATTTTGAAAAATTTCTTGACCATTTTAGTTTCCAATGCGTCCAGAGAAAGATCTTTCTTTGTTTTAAAGAGTAAAAAACTATTTAAGAAGTACGATGTCAGAAGAAAGATTAAACTGTATAGCTATCTTAAAAATGGAACAAGAAGGATTAAATAATATCGATATCTCGAAAATAATTCATGAATTTGATAGAACGAAATCAAGGAAAAACTTTATTAAATTTTCTGCTTAATAGTTATTTAATCAATTATTTTTATTTAAAAATATTTCAGAAAATGTAGTAGCTGTTTTATGTTTTTCTTTTCTTTCCCATGGAATGTTTAATTTTTTTATATAATTTTAAATTTTATGTATTTTAGTCTTGATATGCAGTATCTTGATCTTGAATAAATATACTAATATTTAGAATTAAAAATATTATTTATAATTTTATTAAAATATTAATCATGTTAAGTAATAATATGCATTTAATTATTTATTATATTTCAGCACTAATTGCAAACCGATATTTAGAACATATGGGTAAATAAATACTTTTCATAGGATCCCAGAAATTTTACCGCCAAGGACCCCCAATTGGTTTTATCCGCCCCTGCTTTGGGAAGCCGCTTCCTTATGTTGACTGTAACTTAATTAAGAATTTGAAGAATAGATATTATAATTATATAAGTTTCATCTGGAAAGAGGTTTTAAAAACAAAAAACAAAACAAAAAAAAATGCCTTTTCATTTGCCTTTCACGGTTAGTTTTAAGAAGGTAACTAATGTCCTATTGTGGAATTCCCGCAGGTTTTGAAAATGAGTTCAGAATTTATGATTTATCGCTGGTTTAAGTGCGAAGAACTGAAATTCTGAGTGAGAAGTTAACACTCAGAATTTCAGTCAAAATTCTCAGCATTCTTAGCAATGAGTGGATAATCAGTCATAAAAAAATATGTTCTGCTTGGGAAAATTCATTTCCATCTTGCTCGAAACAAACGATTCTTAAAGCTGACCGCGTAAACTGCAACTGAAAATTTAAGTGATCTGTTACTTGTAACAGTATAGGAATGTCATCCGTTGGAAGAATTTGCTATTAATATCCATTTTGGAATTTCTATAATTTTTCAAAGTTTGATGTACGCAATTTTTGAATCACCCTCTATTATAAGTTCAAAATTTGCGACTTTCGCCAGCAGTCAACGCCTAGAATAAACAGACCCTCAGTATCAGCTGATGACGAAGGTGTAGAATGAAAGTATTGGCATTAGCAATTCAGTTCAATACAATACAGTCCATTCTATTGACAATTACATTTAACGTACTGTATTTATTCTTCTTATTAAATTCTTCTTTACGTTAGCTAATTAATATGCTCTTGAGTGGCAGACAATATAGAAATGAAATCAAAATTAACTGGAAGGGAACTAGAACAGATGTTGTATAATCTCTTTCAAAGAAATATAATTAAGAAATAGTTTAATTTTGGTATTAGAAAATGCATCTTCTGTTTCACAAATGTTACTGTTGTAACGACGATTCTGAAGTTCCGTTTCCAGAGGAAGTTCTTAATTCCCTAATTCCAGAGGCAAGTGACGTTCACATAAATGATGTGTGACCTTTACACACATTTTTTTACATGATTTAATTACTCTACTAATATACAGCTAATAATAAGCTGAATATATAAGCACAGTATGAATTATTACACTCATACCTTCAAAAACTTAACGTTTTCATTACTGCATTCCTCCGCTCCGATATCAGAGCTACGTCAAAGACAAAATGCCTGAAGCGCCACCTAACGGCAGGAGATTTTTAATTCATAAAAGTAACGGATGCGATTGATTGCATCAGATGAACACGATTCACAGAAGGCTTTTCGCAGAAAATTGATTTGCATTTCATTCTTAGCAAAACGGAATTTTCGCGAAATCAACTCATCTGAGAAGGATTGAAGTATATAATTAAGGCACAGTATACGAGTATCATCTGCTTAAACTCATTCCTGGTTTTGATTTAGAGCAGGTGAAGAGAGGAATTTGGTATTTTCGGGGGGGGGGGAGTGTAGTCAGTTACAAAAAATTACTGTTATATATACAAGTTTTGTTGTTTATTAACATCTTCTGTACTTTTTCTTGTTTAATTTATAAAAACACATGAAAAAATGCTATTTTCGAGTTTGGGTGGGAATTGTGTACTAAATGGCTCATTTACTAAATGTGTACTCATTGAGTACTGTTTAGTCAATCAGGTAACAGACTGATGAGAAGTGTTAGTCTTATCCCAAAAGAGGTAAGGTAAGCGCTATCGTGATTCAGTGAATTCCAATCGTATCGAAACAAATGTCGTACACCAAACAAAAACTTTTGCTTACAAACAGAGCATATACCAAGTTGAACGGATTTCAGAGGGGACGTATACCGAAGTACCATTGTAGTAGCGGCTAAGTTTGTTTTACTCTGTTTAAGATATATTTAAGTTTCATGCTATGCATTAAAAAATGTTTCATAAAATATTCCATTAAAATACATTAGTAGTAAAACGGTCATATAACCAAGAAATTAAAATTACAGTTTGAATATCATATTCACGAGAGCTAACTTTTTTTTTTCAAATTTCATTCTTAATTATCTTTATTAGTTTTTACTTTGATGCATTATAAGCTTCATTTAAATCGTAATAAAATTTTACTCTTATCTTCACTCTCATTAAGATGTTTCTTAATGAGAGGAGCAGCTAATGTAAGTTAAATTCTTAAGATAAAAATTTACCCTAGAGAATAAAATGGAACGATTTTAAGCAGAGGATGAAAATGGGAAAGAATGAAATACTAGAAACCAGCGGAAAAAACGACAAGACCCGTATTAGATTATTCTGATAGAATACTACACCTTGTAAAAGAGAGCTTTCTGTGAGATTCTGCGAGAATGTTTTCTATTGAATTTAACCTAAGTTAAAAAAAGAGCTAATTATTTCTTTGATAACGAAATGTTTGCAAGGAATCTTCTCCTCACGTGTGCCCTAATGGTGTAATTGGAAGCACATTCAGCTGGCAATTGGGAGGTCTGGAGTTCGAATCCCAACACTGCGCATGTTTCCAGCTTCGATAAATGTAGTTACTCTAACAAATATTTAAAAAATTCATTCAAATATTTTAAACAGACCATTTTTCACTTCTCTTAGAAATCTGAGAATCTAATTCAATAGAAGGTTGCTTCATGCATTAGATTGAAAAGCTGTTATAGAGACATAAATTGTTTTCGGAGCAAGAAATACGAAAAATATTTTTTTTCGACAAATCTTCCATTTTCTAGATGGACGTGCTCTCACTTATAGCATGAGAGCAGACATGGGATAATGCGATTATTCCTTTTTGTCTCTTCAACTTAAATAAAGACTGGGAAGGGGAACAAGACCCAGTCGATCAAATCCAACTGGTGGTGGCTTATAGTTCACAGCATTTTAGTTCAGGTGCCACTGTAGATATATTAGGTTTGTTTTGGAGTAAGAAAATACTAAAAGTCAATTTATGTTGTCACCAGACTTCAACAAGGATTTTCCAGCTGTTAGTTGGAAGTGATATCATCACACTGTTAGCTGGAAGTGCACACTACGACAGTAGCGCGAAGGATTTCCTTATACGTAAAGTAGGTAAGTGAAATATGAGTATTTAAGTATTTTGCAATTAAATATGAACATTATTCCCAGATATTGCATTATGTGCTGCATCAGATTTGAGTTATCATTCTCAGTTAGGATTTAAGTTGACATGATTAAATCGAATAAAATATCCAATCAATGATTAAAAGTTAAAATAGATGGGAACTTTACGGGGAAGGATTGAAAGAAGGTGAAAGGTTAAAAAAATAGCAATAGAAAATTATGCAAGTGATTGAATTCTGACATAAATGAAAGACCTTATGCCACACTTACCGCGTATTGGAGAGGTCCGAGGTTCGAGTCCCGGCGAGAGCATTGCTCATTTTTGTCCCTCAGGCTTCTAAATAACATAATGTCCTCTACAGTGGCGCCCGAACTAAAAAAGGTGGTGGATGATGATTCTCCACTACCAGGATTTAGCGATTGATCCCCATAATCCCCAGTCGCCCTTTAAAAAGGGGAGTATGTAAGGTATTTCTCCCGCCTGTTTAGCATGCCTTCGTGGTCAGCACACTCTGCGCGTATTCGAGAGGTCCGAGGTTTGAGTCCCGACAAGGGCATTGTTCATTTTCTCACCTCCTGCTTTCAAAAAATATCTAATGACTCCGCAAGATAATTATCGAAACGTTATGGAAGTATGTTAATATTTTAATAAAATTAAAAAACGAAATGTAAAAAGAGGACTGCGATCTGTATATTATTGCAAAATTTCATCGTCACCGTTAAATTTTGCTCTAAGTGCAAACGATGATGGACCCAGGAAGAGTTTGAAATTTTACAAGCGACGTATTTTAGATATGATAGAAACGATTTTATTTAACATATATGTAACATAAAGTAACAGAAAATTGTAAAATTAAAAATATATATACATATATATAACTTTTTAAATAATTCATTGTCTTTTGCTTGATGACAATCGCCGTTTGGTAGTATTAAGGATAAGGAAAGATGTTCAGCAAAACTGAATGGCAACAATATGCTTCCATATTTTTTTATTTGTAATGAAAGGATTTAATTGCTAACTGAAAATAATAACACAATTTCCAACGGATTAAAAAAAAAAAGAACAGATGGTGTTTAAGCCAAGGGTGAAAACTGAACGCAAATCTCTCTCTCTTTTTTTGAAAGAAGATGAAAACAAACGCACAGTTGAAAGAACATGCAATAGACAGGTAGGGAAACTCTCTGTAGATAGTTAATTCGTTCTAGAAACTCGTTAAGTAAGCCCCATCTATTTAGTAATAACAACAAAAACCGCAATTCGCAATTTTCCATATCAAGTAGTGTAATTCCTGTTATATTTGTATTTAATGTAATTTTAGAAGTAAATAATATACTTCCTGTTGTATCTGAATTTAAGCAACTTTTTTTTTTTTTTTCACAGTTGTTGGTATATAATTTAGTTACTATATAGCTCAATATCACCGAATTCAGAAATATAATAGTTAGCCTTCCGACTGAGTTAAAGGATAAAAATATTTGCAAGTGAACACTCTTGTGCAATTTTTTCTTAAGACGGGGGTTAAATAATTGAGCTTGCACTCGTTTGAAAGGTCTTTCAATTAGTTAATGCTTCATGACAAATATTGTGACTCCATCGTAAAATCAAATTTTTATGAGGCAGTGTTACAGATTAGTGTAAAAAAACTGCAGATTAATTGAAATGATTATTCAAAGCACTATCACTTTTTTGAATGAGTAAATAATTAATTGCACAAAGACCATTAATTTTTAGTCGATATTATAGTCCAGAGGGGGGGAAAAACCAGTTTTATAGGAAGAAAATTGAGAGGAAAAATAAGCCGTTTCCATGATGTTTTGCGCCATTTAATTTTTCTGTTAATAACAAAACACTTTTTTTTTCTTAATTTTCGACATGTCACCTTATATAACTGTTTACGATTATTGTTATTATTATTATTTAATTTACTACTGCGAATTTATGAAACTAAATCTTTTCATCATTTGGCTTCATTAGATCAAAATTCAATTATAAAAGAATTATTATTTTTTTTAAAAAAAAAAAGCTTTTTATTTCTGCATCTCTTTTCTAAGTAAAAAATGATACAATTTTTTTAATCAAAACTATTTGATTTTATTCTGGAAGGAAAAGATTATACAAAAATAGAGTTAAAAATTTTGTATTCCACCTATTATAGGTATTAAGAAACATATTTTATAATTTCATGATTTAAGAATCATGAAATTATAAAATGATTTAAGACAGTCATGATTTAAGAATACAATCTTTTCATAATTTATAAGAGGCCCAGGTAAAATTACTTTTCAATGTTTAAAGGATTAAGCTATGTTACGTTGAGCAATGTACTTTTTTAACATTAAAAGTTAATGAAATACCTTTTATATCGTCGACTGGCAACAGTATCTATTTACTGTGGACAGCTCTGTATTGCAAAGTGAAAACGATGTACACACCAAAAAAGTTTTCCTTCAAAGGTTTTTTTATAAACGTATCAAGTACCAGGGAGAATTCGTACAAAATCTTCAAGCAAACAGCTGTTAGAACTTCTACAAAGAGAATCTTAAAGAAAATACTTAATGAAGACCAAAAATTAAGGGGGGGAGGACCGGCGTCGGACAACAGGATCAAAATGTTTGCAAGGGATGCGGAAAACAAGACGTCAAAGGGTAACAATACACGGTGTGGGCGGAAGTATTTGAGTTCATCCAGGGACAAATCAAAGTAAAATAATAAGAGAAACGTACCTGGCAAGGACAGAGCTACAATTCTTGCATGTGGCACAGTCCGATTGCTTCACGAACTGAATCCCAGCACCCCATATGTGTGCGACAGGGTCGTCCGAATTGTTGGGTGGGGTCGCTCGACCGCACCCACCCTCATTGTGCGACCCACCGCACAACCCGACCACTGTCTAACGCGAAATGGGGGGGGGAAGAAAATAAACTCAGAAATCTTCCTTCTTTTAATGAAGGCAACCTAAGACGGCGATAGCGAGCCATCTGCCCCAACTCCCACCCACCCCTTCGAACGGACTGGCTGTCAGATCGCCGGGACCGAATTTTCTTTTTCTATTTTGTTTTTTTCTTTTACTCCTTTTCTTTCTTTTTCTTTTCTTTTTTCTGTCTTTCTTTTTCCTCGGAAAAGCAGCGACACGCTATGCCGCTTCAAGATTTCTGTTCTGAAAAGTTAAAACGGGCGTCATTCCATTAGGCAGATTTCGGAAGTTGATTACGGGCTCGCGAGCCAAAAAGCCAAGGCTGATTTTGGGAAAATTCTTCCCCCCCCCTCACAAGCGGGGAAGAGAAGGAGAAAACATTTATTGCGCGTAGTTGCGATTATTTGGATTTTTTGTTGAATGAAGAATTCCATTAGAGTGACGTAAAAAAGTGTTTATCGTATAGAAACCTGATTCTTCTACTTTGTACCTAATTACTCCGAATAAAAGAGCGCATTTCGTGGAGCTTACCGTGATTGATGCTCTAATTAGATTCGTAATAATTCTGCGAAATATTACGCCCAGTTTTTTTCTTAACATTATGTCTTTCAATATTGTTTTTGCAGAGGAGATGAACTGAAAAAGAATTGGAAATGTTAGATTACAAACTGACAGTCTTTGGAACACAGAATAGTCTCTAAAATACGGATACCGTAGTGTTTAAATTTTCCGTGAACGGGCTGGCTGCATGGGTGCTTTCGTTGTTTTCCCCATGTGTAACGCATATACGAGCCAGTTCTTCTTAGAAACTCCTCCACGAAGGCATCCCTTCCCTTAGGCAGATAGCCCTCGAATACTTTGCTATAATCAAATATACAAAACAAAACCAAACCGTGAACCAGTGGTTTGTCAGTTCAAATGTAAGCTCTAAAATACTGTTGCAAGAGAATTTTTTAACTTCGTACTCAGAGCTCTCGTGATCTCTTTTAAGACATGCAGTGATCGGGAGGAAGAAGCAAGATAAATTGTAAAAAGGTTTACCTAGTACAGTGATCTCAAACACAAATCCGAGCCTAACGTGCAATTTGAAAACAGTTAACTAACCTGAATTTATCTTTATTTTACAAAATGAAAAATTGTTTAGCAAACTAAAATTTTTTAACAAGATTAATAATTATAAATATTTATCGTAACGCACACTAATAATAATAATGATAATAATAACATCTCAAAAGAAAAATTAATTAATTTTTTTTTCCTGTTGGCTATATTTTGAAATTCAAACGTAATAACGGTTAAATATTAAGAATTCATACTGTTACGAATTTCACATTTATTTGGCTATTTATTTAGAATTGTAATTAGATTTGC
>KK118853.1:0-13929 GCA_000611955.2 Stegodyphus mimosarum
GAACCTTCCGTTCGTCTTCTGGAAGTCATAGAAACACGTATGTCTTGAAAACAAATTGTACGAAAGCTTTTTAAATACCTTCTATCAGCACTTACACTCAACTTCTGTAACACTTCATAAAGCTGGCTTCTTATAAGACTGCCTTTTTTGCATATTTCTCGACATAGAAGCGCGATTGGCTGTTACCTAACATATTTGCATACTTCCATCTACCTTTGCAGCGAATTGCATCCTCCTCAATTCTGATTGGCTTCCGGAAATTATCATTTTCCTCTGCGTGCTTAACTTTTGGAAGTGAGTGTATATGTATACCCACCTCTTACCGGGCTTAAAAGTCCATATCCAGCCATTATTTTTGCAAGTCCGGGGTCGTAGTCACATAGTTACAGTTGCAGAAGTGTTTATAATGACCGAAATAATCAACCTTTGGCATTGTCAAATTAACTTTTAATGCGGTGGCCTGGCTCCTATACTTCCTGAGGACGTTTTATAATCGTTATGAAAAAATAAAATTAGAAGATTGATCCCCGTACGACAAAAATTCAGCAGGGTATTTAATTTTAAATTTTACAATTTTTGATGTCATTTTCGACTTGCTTTGAACGAGCGGTCAATTAAATTAGAATAATTTGAGAAAATAAGTTTAAATGTAATGCAGTTAAATATGTGCATAACTTTATACTAGGTAGTTTTGTGGCGTTTACATCAGATGTTTTGTTTAATGAAAGCTTTGATCATAAATAAATCTAATATATTCACAGATTTGCTTTGAAAACATTTGACGGATTTTTACGTTAGTATTCAAAAGCTTCAAATGGCGAAAAAACACTGAATTCGAGTTCTGAAACCCGAAACAATTTCAAGATTAATGGGAGCAGAATGTGTCATCCTATTTTATCAATTAATTTAATGTTTATACCACGGTCTTTGCTATACAAATCAGATTTCTTTTACAAGCTATTCACCTGTAACTACTGAATACTAGCAATAAAATCTTTGCTTACCTTTTTGCCTAAATGCTTAAGTGCACAAGTAACTAAACGTAACCACTGGCACGCAAATGATGAATGACATTGTTGTGAGAAAGGGTCAATGTCATGAATCCCTCTACCGCGATTGGCCATGAATAATGCAGGTGAAGTGATGTATTACCCTCTCGGTCCGAGGATTTGTAGCAAAGGGATAATTAGGGAAGCAGAGGAATGAAAAATAGAGACTCTTATCGAGTGTACGATAAGCGCCTAGTACTTAAGTTTTACAGTCAATTAACGGACGTAAGATATTATTTAAAATGATTGAATAAAAATGATATTTTACTCCGAAGAAATCCTTAATACAGTAGACGCCATGTAATGTGATCGCAGTTAATGTTTATCATTCGGAATATTGTTACTATACAGACGTCCCGCCCATTGGAGACCCACCAGCGGGTGAGGGGTAAAGTCGCTGAACAATGGTAGTTCGGTTCGAATCCCGACAAACAATCTGTCTGCACGGGCGTTTTCGCAGTTTTTCCTATGTTTAACTTGAATACGAGCCAGTTTTCCTAAGAAAATCTTCCACGGAGGCATCCATCCTGTAATGCAGATAGAACTCGAATGTTTTGTAGTAATTAAATAAGTCAAACCAAACATTCCTACCTTTTGTTTACGAAATATGGAAAGTGCATAGCTTATTGTGATTAATAAATTCGTTAATATGATTAAAATATTTTAGAATAAATTTTTTATATCGAAGGAAAATAAGTTTAAAATAGTTTAAGTCACGTCACCAAATAAGTTTAAAATGCATTATACAAATTGCCAAGCTATAGGGAAATGTCGCCAAGTATGGATTAAGTCGCCAAACATCTCGGTTTTGATTATAGTCAATTATTTAAAAATGCTTTTTCCATACTGTGTTGCCATTGCTCGCTTTGAAATCATTCAGTTTGTTATTCAAAAATTCGTTAGAGGTTTACAAAACGTGAAATAGATAACAAAACAAATTCGAAATTAAAAAATTTGAACCTCCAGGTGATCATGTTCAGGTGGAGGATTACATTATTCAGAATTTCATAGCTCTAGGTACCGTCATTTCTTCGCAATGCGAGAAACATACATACTGTTGCGTGCGTACGGGTTCGTATTAGACTAAATGCATATGCCCGATAATAGGTTAATAAAAATGTATTTTAACCGAAATAAATATTTCAGAACTGTGGAATTTTCCTCAGAAATATTCGTATAAGGGTTCACACTATCACACAGTGCAATCAGTAGTTACATTCAAAACTACTAAGAGCGTTAAACACAACGCAATGCAAAGCGCATTTAAAGAGAAAACTAAGCAGATCTTACGCTGAACTCGCAACAGTAACAACAGCAGCTATCTAAACAACTGAAGAGCAGATGCTCTCTCTTTGACTTTAAATAGTTTTCAACCGGCCGCGAGATAATCCTAGTACTTTCTGCTTCCAAAAATTACTGGAAAGCAGTACGAGGGGGAATTACAGTTACAGCTAACATAGTAGTCAATTACTTTTATTCAATTTCAATACATATTACGGTGATATAGACACCCGACCAAAATATCACCAAATTTGGTGGCTTTTGGGGATTTCTCGCCACATTTGTTTACAAAATATGTCGCCAAAACAAACCGTTGTCAGCTTTGCGATATCTCGCCAAATTAATAAGATACCCATTTACTTAATTTTAATGGGTAAAAACCACGTGCATCTGCAATCTTACTTTTCCGGCATAGATTAAAATTTGTCTCGCCCTACGTTATGCAGAAAAGTACAGCAATTTTACTTATAATTCTACTAAAACTATCTATCTAAGTACAAACTTCGTAAGAATACATTCATGCAGATTCTTCATTATTTAATTTCTTTAAACTTAATACAGGGTTTGGTGGCAACAATTTAAAAGTAATTCGCCTTTTACAGAGATAGACCACGAAATGCAGTTTTGAGACTAATAGCCCTTCAGGGTAATAACATGATTTAAATCTTTGTTATTTTATTTGCCTAGTGATAAATAATTATTTTAAATCTGGTTTATTTTTAACTAACATAAAGAAAATCATTACTTGCATTAATTGATTAATTATTTCTTAATAGTACACATTTAAATAATATTTGCTAGTCTTCATTTGCATTGAATTTACAAAACTAGTTAATACTAATATTTCAGACGATATTCTTTACAAAACAAACATTGGTTTGTATTAATATATAAGTAACTTCCTTCCCTTTTTAATAATTTCTGATTCAGTGATATTTGCAGAGATTCTGAAACATATCTGGCATGATAAATTGCTTAGGATTTAATTTTGCTTGACATGATGAATTATCTAGAGTATAATAGATCTTATCACGATACCTTGTCATTAGGTGTAAATGTTTAATTAATCAAATGTGAGAAAGTAAAGTCGTAGCGTATGATAAAATTAACTCCTGAGACTTCGACTTGAATTTATAACTGTCATATAAAGTCTAGTTTTGTTAAGCTTTCTTGCTGAACTTTTGATTACTTTTTAAAATAATTCCATGATGTTCGTTTTTGTAAAACTTTTAATATTCGATTTTAAAACTGCGTTTTCTTTTAGTGAAACTGCAAAGGAATAACTTGTTACAACTTGTTTCAATTTTTATCTTCACTTATTTTACGTAGTCCTTTTAGTGAAACTAGGAAGGAAAAATTTCGTACAGTTTATTTTAAACTTTACCTTGACTTTTATATTAAAATTAGAAAATATGATTTTCCAAACATAAAATAATTCAATAGTGAATGTTACTTAAAAGTTAACAAGTAGTATTAAATTGATTACAAATATTCACTGTTACAGTTTTGACAACTAAAGATTAACTTTTTGAGAAATGTACCATAGTAAAAGATATAATAAACAATTGTTCTCAAACGCTTGTTAAAATAAAAAATCTGATAGAAATCTGATCTCGGCACCACGTGACTTCCTTGAATGGCCTATTAAATTATACACATTCTTTATTGCACTTCATTTAAACATATTTCCCCGAATTTAATTACAGATATAGTTTTCATTCAATCAATTCAGTTCTCCCTTCGCGGGAAGGCAAAAATTCATTAAAAATGAAAGCAACTTTATCAGGACTGAGTGTTTGGTGCATATTCTTGGCAAACATCTTCGTGATCTCCTTAAATCCTGATCTGGAACAGGGAGCTGAATGTAGCTATGTTCTGTGGTAGGATATTGTGATTAAGTGGTAGAAGAGCTGCACTTTAAAGGGATTTAAAATTCTCTTTTATTAAATCACAATTATTTACAACCACTTCCCAACTCGGAAGGGATACAGAAAGTAGAGACCGCGCTTGGGTCTAAAATGAACAATCAAATATATTTAAACTAAAGCTAATTAGAAATTAAATAGTCGTTGCTCACAGAGCTATAACGCGAGGTTGGCCTCTAAACTAAATGGTGAGTAGCAAGATTTAACTAATACTGACGCACTTGGAATTACTTCAATAAGCAATCACGTAAAAGCGCTATGGCTTAGAATTTAAATACTAGCTGGTCAAGCGAACGTCGAATAGAGTAACAGTGGTCTGAGACTAAAAGCTCTCTCACACTGATACCTCTTGCTTAAGTACAACTTGGCTCCACTTCAAATTAGCATAAAGCTGAAACGCGCGCTTATTCTAACGGGAAGTTGAAATGAGAAGGGATAGAAAGATTTAAATTAAAATAAAACTTTTCTAGTTTAACTAAAACCTTACAACTTCATTAAAACTTGTCAAATACAGAAAAACGTAAAACACCAAATACAATTAAAAACATAAAAAAAATTATATTTAGAGTTTCTGCTTTCAAACAAATATGACCGATAGGTAGAAAGACAAAATCTTCGCTGCACAAAAGTGAAAGTTAACGGTCGATCCCAGTGTGCAGAAAGATTCTGAAGTTGGTACACCAACTAAATTCATTTCATTGATCCAGTATGTAACTGTTATAATAGCCGGCACTCATATGCCTTCCAGTCATTTCGAAATTTCGGGAAGTAAAAAATACTAGAGATTTTTCGGCGGCTGGGAGAAAACAACTTAAGACCGGGGAGATTATCAGTTTCTCATTAATTGTTTAGTTCAGCGTGAATTCAGAGTATTGAGGGATCTTTATAGGAGCTTTGCTTTTTACATACGCTTTGCATTGCGCTGTGTTTCGCATTCTGAGATACTATTCGAATTCGATGAGTCACGAATGCGCCCACTACGCTCGTTTATCAGTTTCGGGAAAATTAAACGATTGCCCATGAGAATCACTACGCCTGTTGCTGCTATTCAGTAAACAACCTGCACTCTGAAATTTTCACGTGATTTTGTGTTTTTTTGAGTAAGTTTTTTGTAAAGTCATTAACAATGAGTTTTAGGAAAGTCAATGAGAAGGAACGAAGGAGATTGGTAGGATCACTAAGGAGGTGACGTAAGAGAATTTTGGAAAGTATGGACAAGGCATGAGCACCCAGGACCTGGCCATTGCATATCGTTTGCAGAGTATGATATTATCTACGATTGTTACACAAAGACGCTATTAAATTAGCTAACCTTGCGAAGGGGGGGATCAATTACCCTACAAAGATCAGAGACATAAGAGCATGTTGTAAAATTTGTTTTGATCTGGATAGCAGAAAAACATTTGTGCTTCATTTATGTACAGTATAGATTTCACCATTGGATTTGTATTTTAATAGTAAAGAGTTTTACAATAATAAACATGATTTTTTTATAAGAACGGGTGCATTATTAGCCCAAAAGGCGTTAGCCCAGAATGGCTATAAACTTCGCTTTGGCATTTTGCGTTGATTCACTATAAATGCCCGATTCACTTTTCAAATTGTTGCCACTAATTATTAGAGGTCCTCATTATATTTAAAGAAATTAAATAATAAAGAATCTGCATGAATGTATGTGAGTTTATGGCACTGCGAAAAAACAACTGTATACCTAGAGACATCAAATTTTCAATAAGTTGTCCTCCACTAGAATATGGGGATATGGAAGCCCGAACTTAGAATTTGGAATTTGCTTTATTATCTATTTCCTAATTTGTAAAATTTTAATGAATTTTTGATTAACAAACTCAACAATTTCAAAACGAGCAATGGCAATACTGTACGGGAAAAAAATTATCTTCAGCTCGCGACTCTGTGTATCTTAAATTCTAAAGATATGCTCATTTTAAAATTATTTTGCGATATTGCTGTTGAACTGAATTTTATGGTTAAAGTGCGAAGAACATGATATTTAATAAATAAGGTAACACAAAAAACGCTAAAAAAACGCCCTTTTTGGAAGTATTATATAATCTACAAATTAATGACGTACGCCACGGAGCCATTGCATTTTCATTTATTAATTTCTTAATTTTTTTCGTCATAAATATTACGAAGTGTGAATAAATTGAACTAGTAAAAAATGTTTGCTTTTTAGCCCAAAGAACGTTAGCTCAGAAGGACTATTAATTTCGTTTTGGCATTTTGTGTTGAAAACTTTAAATGTCGGTTCACTTTCCAAACTGTTGCCACCGAATGTTACAGCCCTGTATTATATTTAAAGAAAATAAATAATGAAGAATCTGCATAAATGTATATATGTTTCTCGCATTGTGATAAAGCGACGGTACCTAGAGCCATCCAATTTTGAATAATGTACGTTTCCACCCGAATATGGGCATCTGGAAGCCCAAATTTGGAATTTGGAATTTGTTTTATTATCGATTTTATATTTTGTTAAACTTTAACGAATTTTCGATTAACAAACTCAACTATTTCAAAGGGAGCAAGGGCAACACTGTACGGAAAAAAATTATATTCAGCGCGCGAGACTGTGTATCCGAAATTCTAAAATATGCTCATTTTGAAATTATTTTCCGATATTGCTGTTGAAGTGAATTTTGTGGTTTAAGTGCAAATAACCTGATATTTAATAAATAAAGATAACCCACAAAACGTTAAAAAAACTCCCCTTTGGGCTTAATATAAAATCTAAAAGCTTTTAGTTTTTTTAATTCCCTTTTTCTTCTGTCCTTTCAAACTATTCAACTCTCTCATAATTAAAGGTAAAGAATGCTTTTCCTAAAAATTAACAGTGTAACATTTTGATACCATTTCACAACAATATATCTTTTTTTAATTTTTATTTGATTGCTGCTAGTCAAACCTCAACAATCAGAACCACATCTTTCAAATTATTTCTTGCTGGCGTGGAGACGATATTCCTTGAATTTATTCACGACGTACTTTGGTGGAGAAAGCTATAAAACTTGAGACTAAACTTCCTGTAAAAAAACTTCAATCTCAATTGAATAAACTCTGGCACTACTAAAGGAAGGAATCATTCGAACGTATAGGTAAGAGAACGAGAAAAGAACGGAATGAATGCCGGATGATCCATAAAAGAGGTTCGATAAAAACATTCCTCGCTCGTAACCCCCTCCCTCTTCGAAACCGTTCTTCAGTCATTACTACTTCCTCTTTTTTCCATCTCTCCTAATGTTTGTCTTCGATGGTGGGGGTGACGGGATGTTGGAATCGTGTTTTGGTTTGATTGCTACAACGATCGTTCTACTCAAGGTTCCTTTTAGAACACGAACCCGCCATTAAGTCCAGATGTTGGGACTCCGGAATCGTCCCCGCGTTGTGGATAATTTTAGTGGAATTATCTTTCGCATATTTTTGTCTTTGAGGTGGTATAGGAAGCTGTCTTCATTAAGCAGTGCTTTGGAAGCTTTTATAGCCCACTCGTTAGTAATTAATTCAGGGTGTAGTTTCGGCATTTACAATTACAAACTTATTTATGGAAAAAATTTTTAAATCTTGAGTTACTAATAATTGATGACTGTGTATCGTATAAAATGCTAACATGTTCGCTAATGGACACTGTAAAATTTTTCTCATTGAAATTTTCATTATGTTAGAATAGATAGAGGACACTCGAAATTTTGTGTAATATGTTACCTAATGAAAGAATTAATTTCTTCAGATATAGGGCCTGATGAATTCAGTAAATTATCAGATAATCAAAAAATAAGGTAAACAATATTTTTGATAGATAATACTTAAATTACGAACACATATCATCACTTAATGGGAAATTTAGCTTCACGTAATACATGCGTTAGTCGACAGGAGATTCTGAAAGATGCTACCTAATGAATGAATGTATTTCTTCAGATACAATGCTTAATGAATTCAGTAAATTATCAGATAATCAAAGAATAAGGTAGATAATATTTTTGATAGATAATACTTAAATTACGAACACATATCATCACTTAATAGGAAATTTAGCTTCACGTAATACCTGTGTTAGTCAATAGGAGACTCTGAAGGATGCTACCTAATGAATGAACTAATTTCTTTAGATAAAATGCTTAATGAATTCAGTAAATTATCAGATAATCAAAAAATAAGGTAGGCAATATTTTTTATAGGTAATACTTAAATTACGAACACATATCATCACTTAATAGGAAATTTAGCTTCACGCAATACATGTGCTAGTCAATAGGAGACTCTGAAGGATGCTACCTAATGAATGAACTAATTTCTTTATTTTTATTATCGTGTTATTTTTGTTAGCTATTAAGCCAATGTACACTTTGCACACACGCATACACATACAAAAATGGAGGGACATTTTATATCTCCCGTTCTACTGGATCGAATGTGGAAATTTAATCTGCGTTTTCCATGCCTTGAAAGTGAGACTTAAGGATATGTATTATTTTTATATATAGCATTGTTATAACATGTGTATTTTGACAGAAAATCGGTTTTTCATAAATAACATACCAAATTTTTTTTCATATTTGTTTACTTGCAGATTTTATATTGCGCCCAAATGGGCTCTTTCTTTTAACGTTTTGTGTGCTACATTTATTTATTGAATGTCATGTTCTTCGCACTTAAAACACAAAATTCAATTCAACAGCAATATCACAAAATAATTTAAAAAGAGCTTATCTTTAGAATTTCCGATACACAATCTCGGGCACTGGAGATAATTCCCCCCCCCCGTATGCTGTTGCCAATGCTCCCTTTGAAATCGTTGAGTTTGTTAATCAAAAATTCGTTAAAGGCTTACAAAATATGAAATACATAATAAGAACTAATTTAAAATTCCAAATTTGGGCTTCCAGATGCCCATATTCGAATGGAGGACTACCTTATTCAGAATTGGAATTCATCGGAATATTTTATGTGAAGAGTTGGGGGTTTTATCCATCTGAAGGAAAATACTTTTTTATTGTTTATTTTTATGGTTTAGGATTTGCATTCTCAAGTAAATGCTTCCAAATGCCTAGGGATGTCTTTTAAGGATTTTGTAGATTAAAAAAACGATTTGCAAAATTTTGTGTATTTGTTTTGCTAACATTCGAAGAGTTTTGTCTTCGAAAATATTCTATTTTAGAAAGCTTTAGTAATACGCGTGACGAGAAATTGTTAATAGATTTTGAGTTACATAGTCTTTGCATTTGGTACACCTTGCACAAAAGCAAACAAACAAACAAAAAAAATCTGAAAATCTAGAAGGTTTCAGATTTTAAATTATGTCCAAAGGG
This sequence comes from Stegodyphus mimosarum, assembly GCA_000611955.2. Classification (NCBI taxonomy): domain Eukaryota; kingdom Metazoa; phylum Arthropoda; class Arachnida; order Araneae; family Eresidae; genus Stegodyphus; species Stegodyphus mimosarum. The sequence goes on from KK118853.1 coordinate 9,586, forward strand.
CCGTTTTTTAAACATTTTATGTATTACCTTTATTTATTAAATATCATGCTCTTCTAACTTAAACCGTAAAATTCAGTTCAAAAGCAATATCTCAAAATAATTTTTAAATGAGCATACTTTAGAATTTTGTCTTTCCGATACACAGTCTCGCGGCTGGAGATAAAAATGTTTTTTTTTTCGTACAGTGTTGCCACTGCTCGCTTTGAAATCGTTCAGTTTTTTAATCAAAAATTCGTTGAAGTGTTACAAAATGTGAAATAGATAATAAAACTAATTCCAAATTTAAAATTTGGGCTTCAATATGCTCATGTTGGGGTAGAAACGTTCAATATTTAAAACTGGATGGCTCTAGGTACCGTTGTTTTATCCCAATGCGAGAAACATGCATACATGCATGAATGACTCTGCATTATTTAATTTCTTTAAGTATAATACAGGGCTCTAATATTTGGTGGCAGCAATTTAAAAAGCGATAGTGAATAAGTTTAAAAAGTTTATAGTGAATGACCGCAAAATGCCAAAATGAAATTAATAGCCCTTCTGGTCTAAGTGCCGGTTTGGACTAATAATTATTAAAAAACAGTGTAGAGGAAACAAAGAGTTGCAAAATGATTTAAACAGGAATGATGTTTCTGTGGGGTCTAGGCTTTTTAGCTGAAAGAAGAAACTTGTGAGGGTTTATAAGCATGTGCATGAAATTATGTGACAGCAGTGTTGTTTTAACATATCTTATATAGTTTTCCTTGTTAAATAGAACGTTGGACATGTAATCATCAAATGTGGCTAACAGTAATGAATGTAAAGTGAGTTCCTTTGAAAAATGAGCATTTAATGCCAGTTATTTATATACCTCTTATCTTACATTAGAAAAAGTGAAGTGTAAAAATGTGTGTGACGTGGATGGTCAAGTATCCCGGCGCACAGATCAGTAATGAGTTGCCTGATTTAGTTATTGTTTACTTTAGTTATTAGTTTCAGTGTTATATAAATATTGGTTAACATGATTCAGAAAGACGAAGAGAAAACAAATGACAGAACAAAAAGAAGAAAATAAATGTGTGTGGCTTGGACGCACTCAGTTGATCAATGTTTACGTTTATAATTAATGTTTTCGAAAATGAGAATAATTAAAAGTAATCTGAAATATTCAAAATTAATCTTAAACTTTATACTCATTATGAAAAAAAAATAAAAATAAAAGTACAAGAATTTTGAATCCCGGCGACAAAAATTGGCCGGGATATTTCATACCAAAATTTGCAACTTTTGATGTCATTTTCAACTTGCCTTGAGGCTTGGCTTATTAAGTTAGAATAATTCGAGGAAATAAGTTTAAACAAAATGCAGCAAAAAAATATGAATGATTTAACAGGCCTGATAAGAAAATCATGTGATAAGATTTTTTAATTAAAGATAATATAAAATTAAGACAACTCATAAGAATTTTTAATATAAAGCTAAAAAGTAAAGCGAGTACAAAATGGACATTCCTGTATATGCGTGCATTTGGTTATTGTAAGAAGGGCGAGTGAAGACAATTGGATTTCATTCTATAATTATCACGACAAAACATTTTTTGGATCAGTTCTGCAGGTGTGGTTTCATTTCATTATGAAATGAAGGCTGCGAGACTTCGCTGATCATGAACTTCATTTAAAGGAAAAACTTAGTGTTTCTTAGAAGGAATTCAGTCATAGGCGTTATTCTACTTCATTAAGTTCGTCACGTCACCATTTTAGAGCAGGAGCGATGTCACCTCGTTTGTTCCAGAAACGTAGTATCTGCCTTACAAACAGTTGCGCCAACGGGAGGCAAAAAATTTCGAATGCTTGGACGGTATCCATATCATCTTTGTTAATGACTCTTAGTTTGTCTCTAGCCCATTGTACAACGGAGCATAGGTATTTAAGTTGTTCCTAAGTACTGTTCTCTTGCAGTTCTATTCCTTTCATATTATATTTTGGAAAGGAAATCTTACAAAGGAAAACAAATACTCAAAGAGAGCGAAAGGTGAAAAATCTGAAACTCTTTTAACTTTTCTTGGATAATAAAATAAAGCGCTTTTTAACTAATTTAAGTAACAAGAATTAACAAGTCGACTACCGCGCGCATTTTACGCTGTTTGAATGCGGCGACAACGCGAATTTTTACTGACTTGTACGAAGTAAAGGAATTATTGTAATCACGAAAAATTCCGGGTATCATATGTCAACGAAAATATTTATTTTGACCGCCATCGAATGCAATTTAACGTTGCTTTCGCGTAATATCTGAACATAAGGACAGAATAAAGGACTCGTTTTCTCCAAAAGAATTATAAAACTGATTTAAAATGGATTCAGACGAGATTTTGTCGTGGCGTCTGTATGTATGTATTATACGTTGTCTGTACTTGCATACGTACACTGCGCAAAAAAAAGAGGGGTACAGTTCTATATCTCCCGCTCTACTGGGCCGATGGACGAAATTCAAATTGCGTTCTTCATGTCTGGAAACTGCGACTTAGGATATATATTAAATTTATATATAGCACTCTTCTAACATGGATATTTTAACACAAAATCGGACTTTTTATGAAATAACATACCAATTTTTTTACAGATTTCGATTCTACGACTCAAATTATGCCTAGATATTAAATTTTGTAAAATTTGGTGCAAAATTTCAGCAGAAATTAAAATTTTTAACTTGGCGCATTTTTTTTCAGTTTGCGCCAAGAATAGTTACTTCACTTGGCGAACTTTTTAATATATGACAACCTATTTTCCTTTTCCTTTTTACATGAGCGTGAGCGGAAAAAAAGTCACACTCGTTCTCTGCTTTCAAATAATTTTCTTTATATTATATTTTTAATTATAATTGTCATTATTTTAAGAAATTTTTTCTTTTTCGAATTTTGTTTTAATTGTTTCAGTTCCATGATTTCTTTCAAAGAACTGTTTTAAAATTTTCTATTTACTCATTCGAACTACGTAGTTTAAATAAAAGTTGGATCAATTATTTTTTTAAAATAGTTTTCTTTATACTATATTTTTAGTCATAGTTATTATTTTAGGTCATTTTTAAATTTTCAGAATTTTCTTTTAATTGTTTGTGCTGCATTGTCTCTTCAGATAATTGTTTTGAAATTTTCTATTTATTCCTTCGGACTGCGCATTTTAAATATATTTATTAATATAAAAATTTTCCAGAATTTGATTTTATTTATTTGAATTGCGTTTCTTTTGGAAGCATACTTTGCGCAATGTACGTACGTATGTATGTATCTGCCATAATTAAAAAACCAGTAGCCTCAAAACGTTGAAATTTTGTATATAGGACTGCTATAAAATGTAGTTGTGCTCCTCCCTTTTTGGTTGCAATCGGCGGCACAAAAAGTACATATATGTGATATTTTCAGTAGATGAGCATTGGAAATCTTTAAGCTGCACAATCAGATCACATCAGAATCCGGTTTATTTTTTCCCTTGTCGTCGCAGAGTGGAAGGTGGAAAAAGATGAGACTGAATAATTTAACTCTCCATATATTTATTCAATTCAAATGGCAGATCATTTTTTCTTTTAAACGAAGAGCACCAAACTGCATATCCGTCGTAATTTAAATTAGGTAATACCCAATTTAAGATTTCTTTGGCATAAAGGTAAGAAAAAGAGAGCAAGCAGCGAACAATCTCATTGAATGCGACAGCTGGAAGCAATCTGAAGAAAAATGGCGCGTAGAGCTATTTTATAGTGGCAGTTACATAGCATACCAGAGTGTTCTCGAAAGTACTGCTCTATGGGGGAAGATCTTGAAATTGTGGGAAGTTAATTAGAGGTTGCCTGTTCGCGTAAAGCAAAGCCATCATATTTTTTATATTTTAGATACATATATTCACTCTGTTACTTGGCTCAGTGAGCTCATTTTTTTTTATTCTTATATGGTGGTAATTGCGATTTTTTTTTGCTTTAAAATGATAGAATTATGTTGTTCTCATCTTCCGGTAAAAGTTTTTATTCCTTTAAGTAACCTGCACGCAGTAGTTGTAGAATTATCCACAATTTAAAAGTTGTTCAAGTGCGGCTAAGCCTAATTTCTGTTTACCATAGCAGCCATATTTGTTTACATTTGAAACTTAGCAGACTGGTGAAGTCAGTTTCTGGCACCTTCAGTGTCTTTTTGCTGAGTAAGACCAAAATTAAACTTTCATTTTTGCGAACGGGAAAATTTACCTTGTTGCCTGCTGGCCGAATGGCTTGTTTTTGCGTAGAAACTCTAATTTTAATCGTAAAATTGTTTTTTGATTGCTTTAACTGTATTGAGAGATTTTATTTTTTTTATACGTTTCAATTTTTAATGAAGAT
>KK118853.1:14047-52064 GCA_000611955.2 Stegodyphus mimosarum
TGGATGAAATTCAAACTGCGTTTTTCATGTCTCGAAAGCGCGATTTAGGATATATATTAGATTTATATATAGCACTGTTCTAACATGGATATTTTAACACAAAATCGGACTTTTTATGAAATAACATACCAATTTTTTTACAGATTTCGATTCTACGACTCAAATTATGCCTAGATATTAAATTTTGTAAAATTTGGTGCAAAATTTCAGCAGAAATTAAAATTTTTAACTTGGCGCATTTTTTTTCAGTTTGCGCCAAGAATAGTTACTTCACTTGGCGAACTTTTTAATATATGACAACCTATTTTCCTTTTCCTTTTTACATGAGCGTGAGCGGAAAAAAAGTCACACTCGTTCTCTGCTTTCAAATAATTTTCTTTATATTATATTTTTAATTATAATTGTCATTATTTTAAGAAATTTTTTCTTTTTCGAATTTTGTTTTAATTGTTTCAGTTCCATGATTTCTTTCAAAGAACTGTTTTAAAATTTTCTATTTACTCATTCGAACTACGTAGTTTAAATAAAAGTTGGATCAATTATTTTTTTAAAATAGTTTTCTTTATACTATATTTTTAGTCATAGTTATTATTTTAGGTCATTTTTAAATTTTCAGAATTTTCTTTTAATTGTTTGTGCTGCATTGTCTCTTCAGATAATTGTTTTGAAATTTTCTATTTATTCCTTCGGACTGCGCATTTTAAATATATTTATTAATATAAAAATTTTCCAGAATTTGATTTTATTTATTTGAATTGCGTTTCTTTTGGAAGCATACTTTGCGCAATGTACGTACGTATGTATGTATCTGCCATAATTAAAAAACCAGTAGCCTCAAAACGTTGAAATTTTGTATATAGGACTGCTATAAAATGTAGTTGTGCTCCTCCCTTTTTGGTTGCAATCGGCGGCACAAAAAGTACATATATGTGATATTTTCAGTAGATGAGCATTGGAAATCTTTAAGCTGCACAATCAGATCACATCAGAATCCGGTTTATTTTTTCCCTTGTCGTCGCAGAGTGGAAGGTGGAAAAAGATGAGACTGAATAATTTAACTCTCCATATATTTATTCAATTCAAATGGCAGATCATTTTTTCTTTTAAACGAAGAGCACCAAACTGCATATCCGTCGTAATTTAAATTAGGTAATACCCAATTTAAGATTTCTTTGGCATAAAGGTAAGAAAAAGAGAGCAAGCAGCGAACAATCTCATTGAATGCGACAGCTGGAAGCAATCTGAAGAAAAATGGCGCGTAGAGCTATTTTATAGTGGCAGTTACATAGCATACCAGAGTGTTCTCGAAAGTACTGCTCTATGGGGGAAGATCTTGAAATTGTGGGAAGTTAATTAGAGGTTGCCTGTTCGCGTAAAGCAAAGCCATCATATTTTTTATATTTTAGATACATATATTCACTCTGTTACTTGGCTCAGTGAGCTCATTTTTTTTTATTCTTATATGGTGGTAATTGCGATTTTTTTTTGCTTTAAAATGATAGAATTATGTTGTTCTCATCTTCCGGTAAAAGTTTTTATTCCTTTAAGTAACCTGCACGCAGTAGTTGTAGAATTATCCACAATTTAAAAGTTGTTCAAGTGCGGCTAAGCCTAATTTCTGTTTACCATAGCAGCCATATTTGTTTACATTTGAAACTTAGCAGACTGGTGAAGTCAGTTTCTGGCACCTTCAGTGTCTTTTTGCTGAGTAAGACCAAAATTAAACTTTCATTTTTGCGAACGGGAAAATTTACCTTGTTGCCTGCTGGCCGAATGGCTTGTTTTTGCGTAGAAACTCTAATTTTAATCGTAAAATTGTTTTTTGATTGCTTTAACTGTATTGAGAGATTTTATTTTTTTTATACGTTTCAATTTTTAATGAAGATATTTTGAGGTTTTATGTATTTTTGCTTTGCCGCAATCTGAGAACAGAATTGATTGAACGAGAAATGTATCTCTAATGAAATTCGAGGAAATATGTGTTTTGTGTTGGGAGCAACTATTGTCGCCAGTCTGTCTCGGACAGAAGAAAATGTTTACAAACAGCGCATGCGCATTACGTAAGCCACGCTCAATTGTATGTGAAAAACTGTTTCTTTTGTTTGTTTCTTTAATTTCTTTTATACATCTTCTATATTTATTATAGCATTTGAATAGAACATATGGCAACAATTGGATAATTCTTCAGATGATATAATTTTTGTGCATTCTGATTTATAAAATGAATGGGACGTAATGCTGTTAAGTGAAGCTAGTGCCAGAGTGTCACTGTAGTAAACAAATGTAGTGAATTTTAAAGAGTGCATTTATTCTATTGTGGTTTATGCGCTATCGATGAAGTAGATTTAATTCAATCCAATAATTTTAAATGAAATGCAAAATGCGTGTAATTTAATATTCCGTACAAGGAAGTCATGTGGTGAGCACATCAGATTTTTTATTATGTGATGTATATTACGTTGAAGTATTAAAGGTGAGTTATATAATCATGTTTAATGCATTTTTCGTGGTGGAGGTCATCAGCGACCTTTGAAGCGCTGTGGATTATTTTTCCGATGTATTATTCTTCAAATCCTTATAGTAACAATGGTATAATTTAAAAATTTATCAGTATCGATATTTACTCTAATTATATATTTTTATTATCGGTCGCCCCGCCGGTCACCGGTGGTCTCCCAAGCCACTGTAGCCAAGTCAGGTGTTGGCCACCGGTGACCCCCAAGAGAGCCAACTTGCTAAATAATTTCTTAAATAACAAGTTAACTAAACTAATCAGTTAATGGAGCTTGGTAACAATTATTCTTGTTTTACTAATAAATAAATGCGAGTTAAGTGCTATTTAATTCTTCTTGGTTGGTGTCACAATATTCGCTGAGACCAGAAAGTTATGTCAATTTAATGGGAAACTATTTAGCTTAAAATTTGGATGTAAATTTTAACCATAAGGCTATTGGATATTTTACTGGATCGTTTCATAGAACTAGAGTTAGGAAAGACAACCAAACGCTAAGTCTTGAATTTAGGATCTTGTAAGTTATTTGAATCTTAGCTACAAAGTCAAGTATCCTCATCTTGTAATTTTTAGATAATGATAAATTTATGCTTTTAGTTTGTATTATCGTCTAAACTGTAAACCACCAAAAGAGAATAAATAAATATTTACTTAATTTTAAATTGACTTATGTGTATGTTAACAGGTAAATAGTTGTTAAACAACAACTCTGTGGGGAACGTCACGGTGGATACTCAGTTTAAATCAAATTTCACAATACAGAGGCTGTTCGCACATTTTTTAGACGATGTATATTGTATTCACAAAACTAAATTACATAAAATTCTTGTGTGTTAAATGTTCTATTTGACATCCCTTATTCTGAATTATCTTTCGACACCGCAATTTCCAGGATAATAATGCCTTTTGAAGTGTCAAAAGAGGTAGTCTATCCCATTCCTCCCGAACAGCTTTCCAGAGTCCTGTTAGGGTTTGGGGACAACGCTTGGATAATACAGTTTTTAAAAGCCCGAAAGCACAAAAATCCATAGGTGACACATCCGGAGATTGAGTAGGGAATCAGTGAAGGGTATGGCCTTGATACCAGTTTTTTGTTCCATATCTTTTACGAAATTTACAGTGGATTTTGATGTGTGACTGCTAGCTTTGTCCCGATGGAGTCTCACAGATGGATGGCACTGTGGGTAAAGCGATGGTATTTCATTCAGAAACATTGGCGATAAAATATGTTCCCGATAGTATTTGGAGTTAATCTTGACTTTTTTTGGCACTCTCTTTATTTTTAACTTGCCATTATAAGAAAAACCAGCAACAATCCTGAATCCCTTAGAAAAACTTTCTTTCGATTCTTTGAACCATGTACTTAAATTTTTTTCTCCCCTTTTATAATGATAAATGGCTTTTTTTGTTACAATCATTGAAATACACCCATGCTTCATCTATTGTGACAATTGTTTTCCATTTTTCTTTGGATAAGTGTTTCTCATATAGAATTCTGCAGCGTGTCCCGCGTCGAGAGATATGCTTCGGAAGAAGACGATGCACATTGCGTTTTTTTCGCTTTCTTAAGATTTAAATCAACGTTTATCATTTTGTTTACAGTGGACACCGAGCATTTTAATGATTTTGCAACTGTCCTTTGACTACGGGAATTTTCTTTTAACATTAAACAACGTACCTTTGCAATAGTCGAAGATGTCCGTTTTTTCCTTGGATACTTGTTTGAAATTTTTGTCCTACCTGAGGTTCCAATTTGACGTTTGTTTCCTTTCTTGTGGATGATATTACCTATCGATGCTTTAGATATCACAAAACCATGACTCTCACGTCGTTTTTGGATAACGGAGTATACATATTTCTCTTCGGAAAGACCGTAAATGTAGCCTTCGAACCACTGCTTTGTTAAATTCGCCATTTTGAATAAAGACAAAACTTTCAAGCCACAGATGATAATTGTGACTTTTAAAAAACATAGCACAATTGCAATTACTTCTTTTGCGGCAAACGAGTTTTTATTACCGCTTACCAAAATGGTCTAAAAAATGTGCGAACAGCCTCTGTACCAGGTGTTATAGCTTACAAGAAAGAAAATTGCGAGATTTAGAAACTTTTTATTCTGATGTATTTAACGCATTAAAATGATCCAAATGTTATAACCAAGGCCCGGATTTTGATGACATCTGTATTTTTTTGCATTGTTTGCCCAAAAGGCGTTAGCTCAGAAGGGCTATTTATTTCGTTTTGGCATTTTAAGTCTATTCATAATAAACGGCGAATCACTTTTTAAATTATTGCCACCAAATATTAAAGCCTTGTATTATGTTTCAAGAAATTAAATAATGAAGAATCTTCATAAATTTATATATGTTTCTCCCTTTGTGATAACACAACGGTACACAGAACCATCAAAATTTGAATAACGTACGTCTGCACCCAAAAATGGGCATCTGAAAGCCCAAATTTGGAATTTGTTTTATTATCTATTTCAGATTTTGTAAAGCATTTATGTGTGTTTGATTAAGAAACTCAACGATTTCAAAGCGACCAACGGCACAATGTACGAAAAAAAAATTTTTTTATCTCTAGTGCACGCGATTGTGTATCTTAAATTCTAAAGATATGCCCTTTTTAAATATTTTGTGATATTGCTGTTGAACTGAATTTTATGGTTTAAGTGCGAAGAACATGATATTTAATAAATAAAGGTGACCCACAAAATGTTAAAAAAAAGCCCCTTTGGACGTAATATAAAATCTGAAAGCTTTTCAGATTTTTTTTTTAAGTGTGAGTTTCAACTTTTTAAATCTAAAGTTCTAGCTTCTAACCCCACGAACACTTAACAAGCAATTAATCGCTTAAGTGTGAACAGAACACGTGAGACTTGCGAAGGGTTTGAAACCCTTTATTATTCAATATATTTACAATCAGTTCCGGCTTGGAACTTTACAATAAAGCCGCCACTCGGGCTTGAACTTAAATGCTAATAATTTGAACTAAAACTAGCTTAACTAAAGCTCTTAAAGAAATATAGCCGAAGCTATCTAACTAGTTGGCCCCTAAGTATTAATTAAATCGGTGAAGCCTAGCGAGGCCCTAAGATATGGCCGAGCGTAGTAACAGCTAAGAGAGACGTAGCCAGAAGGCAAACGCGCGCTAGTCAGGAAATCAGACTCTCTCTGTTGAAGTCGGTTAAGTCACGACTTAAATAGTACTCATTCTCATTTGCATTATCTGCGTTTCTGAAATCACATTCTGGCAGGAAATTGTAAGCTGAAATTAGAATAAGATAGGTAAGATACAAAACTTAAAATAACTGTTAATAAACTTAAGATAAACCTTACAAAAGTACTTTAGTCTTTAAAGAGATTTTCAAGTTACAGAGCATGTTTTGGGTATTTGTAGAGCATGTTTTGGCATTTCAGAGGATTGTTTGGCATATTCTGATAAGTAAACCGAAAAATAAACGATATAAAGGCTTAAGTGCTGACAAATGACGATCTTTTACTTTCCAAAATATCAAGAAACACTTGTAGAGTCATCAGGTTATTTAGAAGCAGGAGAGATGGAAAATGAGCAATGACCTCACCGGGAATCTAACCACGGACCTCTCGGTTACGCCTCGAGTGTGCTGACTACTGCACCATGAAGGCATGCGAAGAAGGCGGGAGAAATATTTCCCCTTTTAAAGGGCGACTGAGAATTAGCAGTCCCAGTCGCCAATAAGCAATGCCCTCACCGGGAATCTAACCGAGGACCCCTCGGTTACGCGTCGAGTGTGTTGACTACTGCACCAGGAAGGCATGCTAAGAAGGCGGATGAAATACCTTATATGCTTCCCCTTTTAAAGGGCGACAGGGAATTAGCGGTATCAGTCGCCAACTCGTGGTGGTGCAGAATCATCTTCCACCACCGTTTTCAGTTCGGGCGCCACTTGTATAGTTGTATTTAGAAGCAGGACAGATGAAAAATGAGCAGTGCCCTCACCGGGAATCTAACTACGGACGTCTCGGTTACCCGTCGAGTGTGCTGACTACTGCACCAGGAAGGCATGCGAAGAAGGCGGGAGAAATACCTCATAAGACGATTGTTTACTTTCGAAAATATCAAGAAACACTTAATACTTCAGTTCTAATACATATCTGTAAAATTGAAAATTCGGAAAAATTAAATAAAATTCAAGCGAAAGATGTATAAAATTGTTTCAGTTTTAATCAATTTGTCAATGAGTGTCAATTGTGTCAATTTTTATATTATTATATTTTGTATTTGGGGGACTTTCTTGAAGGCCAATTTTTTCAATTTTAAGTGCCTTTCCTGCCTAATATTAAAGGTAGTTTTAGCGAAATTTCGGAAAACTCCAGACCATGGTAATAACTAAAGTAATACTCTAATGATCAAATCTAGAGTGGAGATGCAATATAATCTACCCTCAGTAAGTTTCAGTATTTACTTTGTGTTTTGCAGTCTCAAGCGCGGTTCGAAACTATATTCGAGACAGAACATGATTTCGAATGCCATCTAAGTTTGATATTCACTCCGCTCGTCGGACAGATTTTCTCAGTTGTATTCAGGAAAGAAAACGCCGTTTTGAATACAGACTTCATTCAGTAAATATTGGTATTTGCTCCATGTGTTCGATCGATGTCCAATACCCTATTTAAGATCTTCGAACACATACTTCCATCGGTAAATTTCGATATCGCTGCGATTTGTCACAGTGATTTTGAAACCTGTATCTGACATCGAATGCCAGTTCGAATTCCGTTAGAACGTTTTGATGTTCTATTTGTCACACCGCCTGTCTCCGGATAAGCGGTAAAATGGCTAAACACTGGTCCTGACAAGTAAGCTTAGAAGATATTTCTTCCGCCTTCTTCGCATGCTTTCGTGGTGTAATTGTCAGCACGCTTGATTCGATTCGAGAGGTCAGAGGTTCGAGTTCAGCCGAAGGCATAGCTCATTTTTCATGTCTCCTGCTTCCAAATAACTAATGACTCTAGAGTGGCGTCCGAACAGAAAAAGATGGTGGATGATGATTCTCCATTACTGGGATTTGGCGATTGGGTCCCCTAATCCACAGTCGACTTTTGAAAGGGGTAGTATATAAGGTATTTTTCCCGCCTTCTTCCCATGCCTGTGCGGTGTAGTGGTCAGACGCGATCGACGCGTATTCGAGAGGTCCGAGGTTCGAGTTCCTGTGAGAGCATTGCTCGCTTTTCACGTCTTCCGTTTCAAAATAACCTAATGTCTCTACAAGCTCACTGCATGAGAGTTTTCGTAGTTTTCCTTGTGTAGAAGAAACATTAATACGAGCAAGTTTCCCTTAGAAAAAGTTCTCCACGAAAGTATACCTCCCTTTAAGTCAGTGTTTCGCAAAGTGGGGTCCACGCCTCAGAGGGGGGCAATTCGATTGCTAAGGGGGGTCAATGCAAAAATGGACCCGTCTAGAATCTGAGGTGACAAGGGACGTTCAGTTCCAAATGTTCTTCAAGAAGTTCAAATTTTTCGAAATTTCATTTTTTATACCCCAAAATAAAGAATAATGTAAGTGATGTATACGTAAAAAGGTTTTAAATTGCGGTGCACTTCGAATATTTCATAAAGAAATTTCGTTGTAGAGATGGACATTTAAATGCTTTTAAAGGGCATTTAAATAGCTGACACGTTGCTCTTTCCAAACGTTTTTCGCACATGTCAGCCAACTAATTCATTTTATTTTTCACTGCAGGAACGGCAACAGGCATATTATTCTTTCCTTGAATGGCAACAGCAGCTGTTTTCAGCTTTGCTTATATTTAGAGGTGTAGCGAAGCTTTTAATTGATCTTGTATTTCTTTCTCTCGGCCGTTAGTGAAATGAATGCTGAAAGCAAGAAAAAAGTTCGTCTGTATTCGAAAAAATATTTCAAATTTAGTTTCGTACCCGCTATACACGATGAACGGTCACTTTTTGTCTTTACTCAAATATAATGCTCATATTAATTCAGATTTGAATTAATTTCAAACTTTACAGAACAATTTTGAAAAAAAGAGTAACATTAAAAGTAAAGTCTATATTTACTGCTCACTGTTCTAAATGAAGTACTAAATTCAGTTACAAAGTGTATCAGTGCTATTAAAGCTAATACGAAATGTGAACGTCTCTTCAAGGTATGTTGTAAAGGACAAAATGAAAACTATACGAGACTTTGATTTTAGTATTTTCTTTCTTTGTTTCTAGCCTTTCTTTCTAGTACGGACTGCTGCCTGTTAGTCGAAAATCGCCAATAGTCTTTTTCTTCATGACCCTCTGATTTCAAATTGAATTCAAAATATTGGTAGCCAAAATACATTTTCTGCTGTACATTTTTATTGAACAAATTTTCATTAAAATTATTTTGTACTTCAATTTTAGTTCTCCATTATATGTTTCGAAAGTTTACTTACTGTGTTTGCCCGAAGAATTTCCTACTGGTTTCTTCCTAAAACCTATCATTCAGGTTTCTTTTGTGAACACTTAAATTTTTGAATATTAAAAATTATGTATATGTTAGGGGGAATATAAGAATTTTAGAAAGGATTAGGTGGAGCACAGAACAAAACGTTTGGGAAATACTGCAGCACTTGTGTGCTTTGCCTTAATTCCAATGATCCTATCTAATCATTCAGGAACCTGATTGTTGGGCCAGTATCGGAAACTGGATTCATACTGATATCAAGCGAACTGAGTTGTGTACCTAGAATTACAGCAGCTTATAAGGTTTATTCTAATTTTATAGCAGTTATTTTAAGTTTATGTATCTTTCCTATCCTTTTTAGCTTCAGCTTACAATTTCCTACCAGAATGTATTTTCAGAAACGTGGTTAAGGCAAATGAGTAAGAATAGTACTTAAGTTTATGTTTCACTGATTTTGTTAGAGAGCCCGAGTTCCTGACCAGCGCGCGTGCGCCTTTGGCTACATCTCTCTAAGCTATTGCTACGCTCGGCCCTTGATTAGCTTCGCCGACTTAATTGAGATTTAGGGGCCAACTACTTAGAATCTTGATAGCTTCGGCTATATCTTTTAAATAAGCTTTAAATAAGTTTAATTTCATATTAATTTGTGTTCAAGCCCAAGCAGAGGCTTTGCTGTACGCTCCGAGTTAGGAGCTGATTGTGTCATATTTATTTTGAGAAATGAAGGGTAGTTAACCCTTCTTGAGTCTTATGTCTCTGTTCACACGCTTAAGCGATTATTCGCTTATCAGTGTTAGGGGTTTCGAATATTGAACTGTGAAATAGAAAGGTGAAGAAGCCCCACAAGCTGTTATAGGTATTAGCGATAAAAAATCTTATGAACCATTTTATAACACAAAATAATCTTGTAGTATTCTCTGAAACCGCAGTCCATCAGACTAAAGTGGTAACCATGAAAATTAAGTCTGGTGACTACACTAAGTGTAGGCAAAAGATCTGGTGGTTTGACGCATAGAGTCATTAGGTTATCTTTAAGTAGGTGACGTGAAAAATACGCATTGCCCTCGCCAGGACTCGAAACCTGGACCTCTCAAATACGGATTGAGTATGCTTCCAGTTACACCACCAAGGCATGCTGGAAGGAGGGAGGTAATACCTTATATACTCCTCTCTTTTAAAGGGCGGCTGGGGATTACGAGACTCAATCGCCAAATCGTGGTGGTGAAGAATTATTATCCATTACCTTTTAGTTCGGGCGTCACTTGTAGAGTCAAACGTCTCCTGCTTCAAAATAACCCAATGATCAGTCCTCTCGCCGGGACTCGAAACCTAGACCTTTCGATTATGCGTCGAGTATGCTTTAAGTTACAGTACGAAGGCATGCGGAAAAGGGGGGAGGAAATATTTTATAAGCGTACTGCTTATTCCTTTCAAAACAGGCATTAGAGATCATGCACAAATTTATCCCATATGTGACTTGGTTAATTGGTAACGGGAAAATAAGTTATCTTCACTGGCAGGAACCGAATCTATACTCTCAAGTGCGATGACCTTAGTAGTCTTTAACTCCTGTCACTAGCATTCTGTTGTTTCACTAGAATTTAATATTCGGATTATTTCGGTACATCAAAGCATTTCGGGGAAAAAAAACAAATTATGTTTTTGATGGCTGTATGAAAATAGGTATTTTTCTGTTACTGAGACAGGAGTCGTCGCCAAATGTTTCGCTAAACTTTCCAAGAGATTGGTTCATATGAAGAATTCATAAATTATTTCGATGCGTCAAAGCATTTGGGGGGAAAAACAAAATATATTTTTGATAGCCGTACAAAAATAGGTACGGTTCTGTTAACCGGACCGGAGTCGTCGCCAAATATTTCGCAAAACTCGCCAACAGTTCAACAGATTGGTTCACATGAGTCGCCAATGTTTTACTTCTACAGTCGCTACAATGTTAACGTTTCTCAGAAAAAGTAAAAGAATACAAATTCCAAAGATGTAACCGTCACTCGTTTTTATAGTATTATTGTATTTACCATGGATTTGAAAATTTGGACTTGCCTAATGATGAACTATCTTCCATAAAATTTCTTGAGGGACGAGGAATTATTCAATCTGAAAAAACGAGCACGAAGAACCAACCATAAAATATTTTTTTTTCTGATTTTTCTGGCAAGTTGTTTAATTTACATAAAAAATTTCTAATTTTACGAATATCTATTGTTATTTTTTCCCTTGGATTTTTCTTCAACTTAACCGTCACATATTTTATTTATCATAATTTAAATATTTTGGCGATTATTTTATGCTTCAGAATTTTCGCCAAATCGTCAGCTTTTTTCGACATCTGAATCCAGCCCCGATACCAGAACAGTACCCAAAAATGAATTATACGTATCTGCCTGCCCCTCGCCAACACTTACCACTAAATTCATTAAGAAATCGAGATTTGACAAAAGCTATTTTATCACGGTTTAGGCTTTTGGTTATATCCTTTTTGTAAGTACAGCTTCTGGATACGTTTACAAACCTCAAATGTTCAAGTAGTCTCTAATTCTCTCCTTACGTTTTTCAGAATTTCCGAAATGCTTCGCAAATGAACAATAGATTTCACTTTTAAGAGATAACGCATGAAATCCGATGAATAGGAAGTTTTAATAGGAGCAGTTACTTTTACTGTTCCTGGCAACACTACTTATTTGTCGAATTTCACAATAATTTTTGGAGAATAATTACATTGAATGAAAGATCATTGTCGTGCAACAAGAATGACTTACTTGAGTAGACTTTTCTGGCTTAGTGATCAAAACACTCTGCAGACATTAGTGCCGTTAAGTTGTAGAACAGGAAGTTTCTTGTCTGCCTTTGTTTCTAGTACGCACTGCTACCTGTTAGTCGAAGATCATCCACACAGTTTTTCTTCAAGACATCTGATTTCAAATTGAATTCAGTAGTTTTGTATCCAAAATACATTTTCTTCTATGCATGCATCTAATCATCGTTTTTGTCCCTGGATCATAAGGGAAACTTCTTTTTTTTTTGTAACTAATGGCAATTAGACTAACTTAGAAAATCGAATCGAGGTTACAAAACGATATTTCAATTAAAACATGTTGCTTTTATGGTTCAGTTTGTATTGATTATTTTAATTTTCTAAGAGTTATTTTTAATTTTGAAACTCTTTCCTTTAAATTCTTGTTTTAAACCTACAACTACCTGCCAGAATGAGAGTTCAGTATCGCGTTTGATGTAAATGAAGTAGAACATGGCAAATTCAGCCACCCCGATAAAAGAGTTTAGACAAAGAATATGTACTGTTAAGAAGGAAAACTTCGCAGAAGCAGAAGTGGCTCCCTTCCAACGAAAAGGGAAACAACTGCGCATGCGTGAAATATCTGTCGCCAAAAAGCGCCAAAGCTCGAAGCTGAATGTCGAAGTTGGTTTGAACAGGTTCGACCGTTACGTTTAGCAAGAGTTTAAACAAAGAATAAGTTCAGAGGTTTCAAGTAGCGATATGGACAATGGAAGTTCAACAGCCAGTGAAAGTGAAACTTCACCTAATATTTCATCATTTCCGAGTTTAAATTATCGCGACAAGTCAAAGAACGATTCATCTTAACCCGTGTTCCTCAATTTCCTATACACGTCGCGGAGGGGGAAAATGTCGGCTAGGTACCAAAGAACCGGCACATCACAGAGGGGAAATTCTCGCCAACAGATTCCGTCGACAAATCCCTTGGCGAATGTTCCCTTTTCTTTGTAGCGGCGTTGCAGACAAAGTGGTTTACATTACGTCTATGGAGCCTTTCCTTCTTTACATAGAGGTTCTTTGGTTTAGACGTTCTCAGTAAATCGTGTTCTGCCTTCGGGCCCACGTCGTTGCTTTAAGCCTATTTTATTATGTACTAGCCGTAGTCTTGCGTGCCTGTTAGTATTCGCCGGTGAGGTTTAATTACGGGCCAACTCGGTTAGTTATCTTTGCACAGCTTCGGTTAAAGTTTAACTAGTTAGCGTTAGTTTAGTTTCTTATTTTCTATCTTAAGCCTCAAGTGGAAGCTTTCCTGTAAGCCCGAGAAGGGGCCGTCTGTGGGTGTTTCTTTGAGGGAATGACAGGGTATTTTAACCCTTCTTTGGACATTATTTTATAATTTTAGGAAAACCTGCGAATAGTCGCTAGACACTTACCTCCATAAAAGTTCTAGTAGTAACTGACTAGTAAATTAACTAGAACTTTATAAGTTTATCGATGCGTAATAACGGATAACAGTTGTATAAAATCAAACGAATATTTCCTTTATACGACGTTTGTCCCAATATATACGATTTAGAAGTTAAAATATGTTAGTAGACATTGCCACTAAAAGCTGTCAGGCAGTTTCTTTCGAACTTTTAACAAGTGTGTGCAATAAATACTTCAAAACAGCAGAATTTTGTTTCGTGCGATAAAGAGCTGGTAGAGACATCAGGATTTTTTTGAAGCAGGAATCATGGAAAATGAGAAGTGCCCTCGCCGTGACTCGAACCACGGACCTTTCGAGCGTGCTGACCACTACACCACGAAAGCATGCGAAGAAGGCGGCAGAAATAGCTTATAAACTCATAGCCGATACTTAAATTACTGCATCGATAAAATTCACTATAAGCGTAGAGACAGATAGAAGTTTGTAGAATCTTCCTGTACGTTTCGAAATCGTCAACTGGTAGACCCTACTGAAAGCCTAGGTAGCAAGTTCTCGCTCGGTCTTGACACAACAGATGACTGCAGAAGATTTTAATACCCTTTCTATTTGAACAAAACTGAACCTAAAACGTAGTCACTCGCTTCTCACAAATAATCATCACGTTTGGCTAAGTAACTTGAACAGAAAATAAAAAGTACACTGTCCCCCCACCCAAAAAAATGGGCAAAGTCTATATCTCCCGTTCTACTCAGCCGATTGACGAAATTTAAATTGCGTTTTTCATGTCTCGAAAGCGCGACTTAGGATATATATTAGATTTATACACAGCATTGTTCTAATATAGGTATTTTGACACAAAATCGGACGTTTTCTGAAATATAATACCAATGTTCTTCCATATTTCGACTCTACGACTCAAATTATGTCTAGATGTTAAATTTTGTAATTCTTGGTGAGAAATTTATGGAGAAATTTAAAAATTTATCTTGGCGCATATTTTTCAGTTTGCGCCAAAAATAATTCCCTTGGCGAACTTCTTAATTTACATTAAACTATTTTCCTTTCTTTTTTTCATTGAACTCGAGCGGGAAAAAAAGTCATCTTTCATACTTTTAATAAAGTTCGTAAACCACATTTGGTTTTATTACCGCTTATAACAAATATGCCAAATTTCAAAACGCGCCGGTATGTAAATTCACGTATATCTTAGGAAATTTTGAATTAGAAATCTCTGTTTTTTTTTTTTTTTTTTTTTTTTTTTTTAGAGGAGTGTGCCTAGAAATACATCTACTTTAAGATGATGTTAAAAATTGCATACGTTATAGTAAAAAATGTTTTCGAAAAACTTATAAAAAATATTTAAAATACAAATTTAAGAAGTAAATATTAAAAATTTGACTATTTTTATTTAGAATGAATCTAAATTTCAAAATGTAAAAAGAAGAATCAAACAAGTTTAATAAAAAAAAGATTAATAAATATATACCAAATTTAATTACCATGGAAGAGCTAAAATTCTAAGAGTAAATTTTTTAAAAACTGCTCGTGCGAGTTTTACAGTACTTGGAACTTTGGATCAATTTGAATCGAAGAAAGGAAATATTTCAAATATTTATATGCAATTTCAGAAAAAGTCCGATTTTGTGTCAAAATACCTATGTTAGAACAAGGATATATGTAAGTTTAATATATATCCTAAGTCGCGCTTTCCAGATATGAAAAACGCAACTTAAATTTCGTCAATCGGCCCAATAAAATGGGAGATATAAAACTGTCTTACTTTTTTTTTCACAGCCTACAATCACAGCAAAGTAAAGATTAGTTACACGACTGGCTCCTTATTTATCAAAACCGCTAAATCGGCTTCACACAGCAAAGCCGAACCTAGAATACCAATATACAAAAAAAAAAAAAATAGCTAACATCAACTAATTACTTAAAGGTTACTGACTCAACCACGTGGTACAAATTCAAAACTAACTCTCCTACTGCGAACTCTTAAAACCGCTGCTTAAATACTGTTTCCAAACTCACTTAGATTTGCATAAACGTCATTAAATTTACATTCTTGCAGGAAATTTCTTAAACTAAAAATAATTGATTTAGAAGTCAAACAACAAAAATCAAAGTTATATTTTCAAATTTTCACAGGACTAGTTTGGATGGTTTTACCGAACCATCAAGCTCAGTTGCAAAAGCGCAAATGAAGGAGATAAGATATAATGATTAGATAAGATGAGATAAGAAAGCCTGAACAGGAGACAAGCTACTGGCGCCATCTGTTGATGAAACCAGAACTAAAACCTAATTTGTTTAAAGGCAAAGGTGGATTGGAATTGGGTCTTTAACTAGAACAGAAAGATTTTTTTGAATGTGAAATGTCTCTAGAAAATCCAGTTCACCAATGGAAGATGCTTTTTGAATAATTTTGGCAGCAGAAAAATTGAAAGTGTGAGTTTCGGACCAACAATGCTAAGCAACAGAGGACTTCTGTGTTTCCCTTTTTTAACATATGCCTCATGTTCCTTAACGCGAAATTTTAAGGCTCTCTTAGTTTGGCCAATGTAAATTAAACCACACTGGCAAGGAATCCTGTAAATACCCCAGGAATTCATATCCAGAAGGGGGTCCTTGAGTATGGAACTCGGAATTTTATTGATAGGAGAATAAACGACCCGAAAGTTAAATTTCTGTAAAATACAGGCAGTTTATAGCTAGTTGATGGAAAGAAAGGAATGGGCAACAGAATTCTTATAATCTCCTAAAACAAGAGTGTACCTTTTGGTGTGCTGAGATCAGAATTTTTTAACTGCTTGATTAATAACGTTGGTTGAAAAGCCCCTGTCAATAGCTACTGCTTTTAAATAGTTTAGTTCTTGATCAAGAGCCAGTTTAGAGGAACAAACTTGACGTGCACGGAAAACATAGGAATAAAATGAAGTTAACTTTTGTTTAGTCGGATGACATGATTTGAAGTGGGGTGGAAGGCAAACCGATGAAAGTATACGGTAAGCCGTAGTACAGAAGTTGAATGTGTTACGTGTGAACGTAATGTCAGGGAACGGTGACAGCAAAACTGCAACTTGGCGCTAATAAACGATTACGTGGTGAGGTGTAAGAAGATTCAGCATATTCGGATCGGGATAGGCTGATGTTAAAGATGTTATTTGCCGAATGCTAGGATTCTCTAATACGTGCTCAGAAAATCCATGCAATTTTATAGCTAATTGAAGGAAAGATGGGAATGACAACAGAATTTTTATAATATCCTAAAACAAGAGTGTGTTTTTGGTGTGTTGAGATGAGAATTTTTTAACTGCTTGATTAATGATGTTGGGTGAAAGCCCCTGTCAATAGCTATTGATTTTAAATAATTTAGTTCTTCATCAAGGGATAGTTTGGAGGATAGTTCTTCATAAAGGGATAGTTTCTTTTGCAGCTGAGGATGATGGTTCGGTAAAACCACCGACACTAGTCCTGTGAAAATTTGAAAATATAACGCTGATTTTTGTTATTTGACTTCTAAATTAATATTTGTTCGGCGTGTTATTGTATCTTAATTAAAAATAATTGGTTAGAATAAAATAAGGTCTTTACATGTTATCAACAGTATAACAGCTGAAACACTTCCAAGTTGCAGCATTCTATTCTCTTTTTCCTCTAGTTTGGAGAACGGATACGGAATATACAGAGCAGTAGCTACGGTTGTCATCTCCCGGATGTCGGACAGACGAAGATTTCGCCCTTCCTACTGTTTGCCAAAAATGTAAAGCATTTCATTCTAAAATTTCATCACATCAATTTGGTTCCAATTGGCGGCGACGCCTAGGGATAGATATCTCCCCTTGCTGCCCCCCTAGCTACACCACTGGAAATCTACTTGAAACTAAGTTTTTCAAATAGTGCTGCGGAAAACTATTTCTTTTGATGCCCCTTTTTAAGGTATTCGGCAATGACAAAAGCCTCGAGTTAGTTCTACATTTTCGTAACACGTAGAGGAAGAATCTAGCACCATGCTATCTCTTCTGGCTTGCATACTGGAAAACTGCGTTGTTGAGAAACGCTTGCACAGGAAAACGATCGAAACGAACTGTACTTAACTGTTGTTGTACGCTGAGTAGCTAGTTGTTGTACACACTCTTTGTTTATCTGCTTAGAAGTACAACTTATTGAATTAGGCATCGATTGAAAGGGGATCCATTAATCGTCTTGAGGACGTACAAACTGCACTGAGGTGAACCTTTCCCCCTCCCTCAATGGCGTACCCTTTGCCGACCTCGTCTTGGCCACCGCTAAGGCTAGAAGTGGCAGTAACTTTATTACGGAGGTACACTGAAGGAAAAAATGGGACAGATCTATATCTTCGTTCCGTGGGCTGATGGACGAAATTGAACTCGTGTTTTTCATGTCTGGAAAGCGCGACTTAGGATATGTATTAGATTTATATATAGCATTGTTCTAATATGGGTAGTTTGACACAAAATCGGACTTTTTCTGAAATGGCATGCCAATGTTATTTCCATATTTCTATTCTACGACTCAAATTATGGCAAACTACAAAATCTTGTAAAAATCGCACAAACAGTTTTTAAAAAATTGGCTCTCAGAATTTTAGCTCCACCATGTGAATTGAATTTGATATATATTTATTAATATCTCTTTCTTTTTATTAAACTTCTTTGATTCTTCCTTTCACATTTCGAAATTTAAGTTCATTCCGAATAAAATTCGCGTATTTTTTCTGATTTATTTTTAAAATTCGTATTTTTAAATAATTTTTATAATTTTTTTTGAAAATGATTTTGATATGTGACCTATAGAATGCTTGCTATCATATTAAAGTGCATGTATTTCTAAGCATACTTGCAAAAAATCAGTTTTTTATTCAAAATTTCTTAATATATACGTGAATTTACATTTTGGCGCGTTTTGAAATTAGGCGTAGTTGTTATGAGCGATAATAACGAAAATGTGGTTTGCGCGCTTGGTTAAATTTTTTTGAAAATATGAACGGTGACTTTTTTTCCGCTCGTGAACAATGGAAAAAAGGTAAGAAAAATAGGATGCTATAAATTAAGAAGTTCGCCAAGTGAACTATTCTTTTCGCAAACTGAAAAAACATGCACCAAGATAAATTTTTAAATTTCTCTCTAAATTTCTCATCCAAAATTACAAAATTTAATATCTGGGCATAGTTTGAGTCGTAGAATCGAAATATGGAACATAAAATGGTACATTATTTCATAAAAAGTTCGAGCTAATTTTTTAAACACTACTCCTGCGATTTTTACCAAATTTTGGCATAATTTGATGTGTAGAAACGAAACATGGAAAAAATTCGGCAGGTTATTTTAGAAAATGTCCAATTTTGTGTCAAAATACCTATGTTAGAACAATGTTATATATAAATCTAATATATATCCTAAGTCGCACTTTCCAGATATGGAAAACGCAATTTGAATTTCGTCAATCAGCCCAGTAGAACGGGAGATAAAGAACTATCCTATTCTTGTTTTTCGCAGGAGTGACATCGCAGGAGTTTCATAGTGACCACCTGTGTCTCCTATGAAGGGACAGGCAGATACAACCATGCTTTCACCGCGATTGGAAGCCGGCCCCTTTCAGAACGCGCCAAAATATAAATTAGCGTATATGTTAGACAGTTTTGAATAAAAAACTCTAATTTTTTGCAGGTATGCTTAGAAATACATCTACTTTAAGATGATGGCAAAAATTTGTAGGTTAAAATTCGAAATGTTTCTCGAAATATTTATAAAAATTATTTGAAAATTTAAATTTTAGAAGTAAATCATAAAAAATGGGCGAATTTTATTTGGAATGAACCTAAATTTCAAAATATGAGAGGAAGAATCAAATAAGTTTAATAAAAAAAGCGATAGTAATAAATATATATCAAATTAAATTAACATTGAGGAGCAAAACTTGGCAGTTTGGCATCATTTGAGTCAAAGAATCGATATATGGAAAAAAATTGGCATGTCATTTCAGAAAATGTCCGATTGTGTGTCAAAATACCTATATGAGAACAATGAATTTCATCAATCGGCCCAGCAGAACGGGAGATATAGAGCTGTCCCTTTTTTTTCTGCATTGTACGTACGTACAGA
This sequence comes from Stegodyphus mimosarum, assembly GCA_000611955.2. Taxonomy (NCBI): domain Eukaryota; kingdom Metazoa; phylum Arthropoda; class Arachnida; order Araneae; family Eresidae; genus Stegodyphus; species Stegodyphus mimosarum. Next base: position 33,305 of record KK118853.1, read on the forward strand.
TGTGACAAAAATGTCAATTTTTAATCCATTTTAAATTCCTTTTATAATCCGTTTTGGAAAACGGAGTTCTTTACTCTATCCGTACGTACAGGCATCACGGAAAAAAATAGCCAACATGCACTCGAAAACAGTGAAAATGGATATTTCCTCTTTAATTTGATAATGAAAATTTTTGACAATTAAAATACTTCTTTGACTTCTTAGAAAGAACTAAAAATTACCAAGTTTGCTTTTATTTATGGCATGAAAGCATTGACCTTTTCTGTCATTAATAATTGCCGTCAACTTCCGCTTTACTGCTTCATTTGAAATGCTTGCTTTGTGCATTAACATTTCTTGTCGACAAAGGCATTCGAGGAAACTGAGAATACAAGCATTCGTATGTAAAACAGACCAACGCAATTTATTCCGCTTTCGCTAATTTAAGGAAAACGATCAAACTCGCCACTGTTCTCAGCGAAGCCAGATTTCACCGTGAAAGTTGTTTGTGTCCCTCTGGGGAAGGTGCTGAACAACCCAGCGGTTAATTCTTCCCATTGTCCAATCAGTGAAGTGCTTAACACTTTCCAGAAGGATTGCTAAAGGCAAGAATTAATGCATTTCTGTGTTTGTCTTGTATGAAATAGAATTACGTTCTGGGACGAAGCGTTAGTAAAACACAAAATTTCCTAGAATATGTGAGAAGACGAGATTTCTAAATAATCTGAAAATGAGGATAGTACTGTATTATATTTAAATGCCTGGAACAGAATGCTTTAAAACTTATACAGAGGCTGGTCGCACATTTTTTAGACGATTTTGGTAAGCGGTAATAAAAACTCGCTTGCTGCAAAAGAAGTAATTGCAATTGTACTATGTTTTTAAAAGTCAAAATTATCGTCTGTGGCTTGAAAGTTTTGTTTTTATTCAAAATGGCGAATTTAACAATGCAGTGGTTCGAAGGCTACATTTACGCTCTTTCCGAAGAGAAATATGCATACTCCGTTATCCAAAAACGATGCGAGAGTCATGGTTTTGTGATATCTAAAGCATGGATAGGTAATATCATCGACAAGAAAGGAAAAAAACGTCAAATTGGAACCTCAAGTGGGACAAAAATTCCAAACAAGTATCCGAGGAAAAAACGGACATCTTCGACTATTGCAAAGGTACGTTCTTTAATGTTAAAAGAAAATCCCCCGTGTCAAAGGACAGTTGCAAATCATTAAAATGTTCGGCATGCACTGTAAACAAAATGATAAACGTTTATTTAAATCTTAAGAAAGCGAAAAAACACAATTTGCATCGTCTTCTTCCAAAGCATATCGCTCCACGCAGGACACGCTGCAGGATTCTATATGAGAAACACTTATCTAAAGAAAAAAGGAAAACAATTGTCACAATAGATGAAGCATGGGTGTATTTAAATGATTGTAACAAAAAAAGAGCCATTTATTATCATAAAAGGGGAGAAAAAAACTTAAGTGCATGGGTCAAAGAATCGAAAGAAATTTTTTCTAAGGGATTCATGATTGTTGCTGGTTTTTCTTATAATGGCAAGTTAAAAACAAAGAGAGTGCAACAAAATGTCGAGATTAACTCCAAATACTATCCGAAACATATTTTATCGCCAATTTTTCTGAATGAAATACCATCGCTTTGCCCACAGTGCCATCCATCTGTCAGACTCCATCGGGACAAAGCTAGCAGTCACACATCAAAATCCACTGTAAATTTCCTAAAAGAAATGGAACAAAGAACTGGTATCGAGGCCATACTCTTCACTGATTCCCTACTCAATCTCCCGATGTGTCACCTATGGATTTTTGTGCTTTCGGGCTTTTAAAAACTGTGTTATCCAAACGTTGTCCCCAAACCCTAACAGCACTCTGGAAAGCTGTTCGGGAGGAATGGGATAGAATACCTCTTCTGATACTTCAAAAGGCATTATTATCCTGGAAATTGAGGTGTCGAAAGATAGGTCAGAATAAGGGATGTCAAATAGAACATTTAAAATACAAGAATTTTATGTAATTTAGTTTCGTGAATACAATATACATCGTCTAGAAATGTGCGAACGGCCTCTGTAAACATTTCTCAGAAGTCATAAAGCTGGAGATGATGAACATAATGTGAATGCAGTCATTTAAAAGTACAATGTGATTACAGTGGCTGTTCCACACTTTTTAGACGATTTCGTTTTGTTATTAAAAATCGTCTGCTTCAATTTCTTTTTCTTCTGCCCCTTGACAGTTTCGTTTTTCTTGCAAAATGGCGCCTTTGAAGAAGTAATGGATGGAAGGCTATGTTTGGGCTCTTTCTAAAGTAAATTATTCGCATCTAGTTATTAAAAAACGCTATGAAAGTCATGGCGTTTTGATATCTAAAGCTACGGTAGGTAATATTGTCAACAAAATAGGAAAAAAAGAACTTCAAAGATTAGTTTCCAGTGGAAAAATTATTCCAAATACCTATCCAAACAAAAAACGGGATGTTTCTAATCTTGCAAAAGTAAGATCTTTAATGTTAAAAAAACGTCCGCCCTGTCAAGGACAGTTGTAAAATCATTAAAGTGTTCAATACAAGCCGTAAACAAAGTTATTAATGCGGATTTGAACCTTAAAATATAATGTGCATCTTCTTTCTCTACGCAATTAATGTTATCTTAAAGTTGTGAGCTGATGTAAAATTTTCCAGTTACTCCAACATTAAGCACATAGTTTCTGCCTTGGATACGTCTCAACCAATCCGATGTCTTTGCTATTCACGCATCTGCAAGAATGTATCCATGCTAACTTTGACGTATTTTTGATTAATAAATTCAATGATTTCAAAATGCGCAATGGCAACACTGTATGAAAAAAAAACATTTTTGTCTCCAGTGCGCCAGACTGTGTATCTGAAATTCTAAAGATTTGTTGTTCTTAAATATTTTGTGACATTGCCGTTGAACTGAATTTTTTGTGGTTTAAGTGCGAAGAACATGATATTTAATAAGTAAAAGTAATAAAAATACGTTAAAAACGCTCCCTTGGACGTAATGTAAAAACTGAAAGCTTTCGGATTTTTATTTACTTGTTTTTAAAAATTTTTCGCTTATCATCGCCTGAAAATATATTCTGAGATGAATGTTGCTCTTTGTTTTTAGCTATAGTAAATCTACATCGTTAAGGGCTTCGTGACAGATATAAAATAAGGATTTACGCTGAGTTCTTCTAGGTAGTATGTATATCATGTATATCAAAAAAGTGGAACGCCATAGATTTAGGAGGGAAATATTAAGGCTGAATTCGATATCGACAAATTGTTATTTACTTGATTTCTTCTCCCCCCATCTTGTTAAGTGCAACTGTTCATTTCTCAAAATTTTATTTAATATTTTAAGAAGCAGGTTTTATTTTTTGCTGTTTATTCTTTCCTGTCCCCGGAATTGGTTTAAACAATTTTGTTCTGGAAATCTTTCACTTGAAGTTAATAAACGTGTTGACAGATCTTCTGTATGGCAAAAGTAAAGTCAAAACAATTGAAAATCATGTAAGTTGTCTTAAACTCATTAAAAAGCTCAATATTTGGGTTCCTCATTAATTGAAAGAAATTCACTTAACGCAATGAATTAATATACATGATACGCGTTTCAAATGTGACGCAGTCTATTTGCTTTTAAAACGAATTATCACTGGTAATGAAGAATGGATAGTCTGCAATAACATTATTTGAAAAAGATCATGGTCCAAGCATGATGAATCAGCACAAATCCTATCGACAGTTGAATTAGAAAACGCTCATGCTTTGTCAGTTTGGTTGGATTACAAAGGTTGTGCATTCTGAACTGCTTCCAAGAAATCAAACGATCAACTCAGATGCTTACTATTAACAACTTATGAATTTGGAGGAAGCAGTCAAAGAGAAAAGGCCAGAGTTGGCAAGATATGGTCTCGTATTGTCCACCACTTCAATGCGAGGCCTCAGACATCTTTAGTAACACGTACGAAATTATTGATGCTTGATTGGGAACTGATGCTTCTTCTCCAAGTAGCTCCGACGTTCCATCGTCAGATTATCATTTATTTCCAACTTTACAAAACTTATTTAAAAATTTCAGTAATAAAAATGATCTCAAATCGCACTTGGTTGAGATTTTGGTAGTAAAGACCAGAAGTTCTGTGAACGAGGAGTCGTGAAGTTACCAGAAAGATGGCAAAAGCTCATCGAACAGAATGGAAAATATATGACTTATAAAAGTTCATTTTTATATAGAAAAATTGGGTTTTGTTTTACACTAAAAAACTGTAATTACCTTCTTGCCAATTCCATACTTTAGTAACGTGGCACTTGACTTATAGCTAAGTTTCTGTTTGCTAACTACACCTTGCACAAAACAAAATGGGGCAGTTCTATATCTCCCATTCTACTGGATCCATTGTTGAAATAACTTGCGTTTCCCATGTCTCAAAAGTACAACTTAGGATATATATTAAATTGATATATAGCATTGTTCTAACACAGGTATTTTCCTCCGAAATTGGACTTGTTCTAAAACAACATACCATGTTTTTTCCGTATTTCGATTCTACGACTCAAGTTATGCTAAAGTGCCAAGGTTTGTAAAAATCGCACAAGCAGTTTTTTAAAGATCACTTCTTAAAATTTTAACTCCTTCATGTTAATTCCTTATTTGATTCTTCCTTTCACATTTCGAAATTTTGGTTCGTTCCAAATAAAACTCGCACATTTCTCAAGATTTATTAGTCCAAAGGGGCTTTGTCCCTGAAGGACTATTGTTTTTATTTTGCTCTTTTACGTTGAATCACTTTAAATATCCATTTCACTTTTCAAATTGTTGGCCACTAAATACTATCGTCCTGTATTATATTTGAAGAAATTAAATTATGAAGAATCTGCATAAATATAATTACGTTTCTCTCATTGTGATAAAACAAAGGTATCTAGAGCCATCCAATTTTGAATGACGTAATCCTATTGCGGATATGGGCATCTGGAAACCCAAATTTGATATTTGGAATTTGTTTTATTATTGCTTTCATAACAAACTCCAGGCTTTCAAAGAGAGCAATAGCAACGGTGTATAGAAAAAAAAAACATTTTTATTTCCAACGCGTAAGACTGTGTATCGAAAATTCTAAAGATATGCTCAATTTAACTCTCTAACCGGCAAGGCCGTATATATACGGCCAAGAATATTTTTGTGATATCTGTACGAACGTATATATACGTGCATATTAAAATATGTTAAAGAAATTTAGGCAATATATTAAAAGTACATAAATCCAGATATAAAATGCCAACAAACTTTTTACATTAAATCAAGAAAATAAATTTTTCTGGTAGTAGTTTTGGGAAATTTGTGCTTTCTTAGCGAAAACCCTGGCCGGTCAGAGGGTTAAAATTATTTTGCGATATTGCTCTTGAAGTGAATTTTATGGTTTAAGTGCGAAGAACATGATATTTAATAAATAAAGGTAACACACAAAATGTTAAAAAAACGTCCTTTGGACGTAATTTAAAACCTGAAAGTTTAGAGATTTTTTTTTTTAAATTTGTATTTTGAAATAATTTTTATAAAGTTTCCGAAAGCAATTTGAATTATAAAATTTTCCCATCTTCTTAAAGTAGATGTATTTCCAAGCATACCTGAAAAAATGAAAGTTTTGTATTCTAAATTTCCTAAGGTATACGGGAATTTACATATTGATCCTATTTCAAATGTGGCATATTTGTTATAAGCGATAACAACGCCAAATGTGGTTTACGCAATTTGATAAAATTATTTGAAAGTATGAACTGTGCCTTTTTTAACCTTTTCTGTACAATGGAAAAAAGAAAAGGAAAATAGTTTGCTACAAATTAAGAAGTTCGCCTAGCGAGTTATTCTTGGCGCAAACTGCAAAAAATGCGCCAAGATAAAGTTTTAAATTTCTCCATAAATTCTTCACCAAAAATTACAAAATTTAATATCTAATCATAATTTGAGTCTTAAAACCGAAATATGGAACAAAAAAATGGTATGCTATTTCAGAAAAAGAGCAATTTTGTGTCAAAATAACTATGTTAGAACAATGCTATATATAAATCTAATATATATCTTAAGTTGCTCTTTCGAGACATGGCAATCACAAGTTAAATTTCAACAATCGGTCTTGTAGAATGGGAGATACAGAACTGTCCTCCCCCCTTTTTTTCCACAAGGTGTACATCCTTGATAAAATTTATATTTCAAATAAATCAATCGTAAAAAAGCTATATTTCAAAAATATTTTGTAAAATAAGCTGAAAAGATAAAATACTTTAGATTTTTTGAACTTACAGACAACCTAAAAATCTATAAATGAAAAGAGCTTTTATCTGAGAACATAGAGCAATTTAATCCAAAATCGATTGCTTAAGTTACCAAGCAAGCCTCATATTCTAAGTCCTCCCCAAAAACGCTAAAAACATTTTTACAACTTTTCTTCTGGTATAAAACTGAAACGCGCTTTGTGGAAGAAGTTAGGGAAATAAAACACAAAGTTATTTTTCTGAGGCGCATGCTTCCCCTTTTCGATCGGATGAGCGGTAACGGTAGGAAAATAAAGAAAAATATCTGCTCCAGAGAAAAAAAAACTTCCTGCAATAACAAATAAGATGGAACACATTTATGTATGTATGCGCCAGTTCTCGGGTCCCTATGGGCAAATGGTTCTCCAAGTAATTGGTTTTGTTTGCCTTGATGACGCCACCTCTTCTTTGCCCAAGAACCAGCATCAAGAAACTTCGTTAATTAATCAGAGGAGACTTTTCCTGAAGTAGCGACACATCCGGCAATGCTGCACCTGATTTTATGCGCATGCGTTCTTCTTTCCTTTGTCGATCATCACAGCAATACTTATTTTGTACAACTAGACTCAACTTTATTCTAAACTACCGATGAGAAGATGCACTTTTCTGTAAATCAGAGGAACATTTATCAGGCTGCTTTAATTTTGCAATTTTTTTTTAGCCCAAAGGGACGTAAGCCAGAAGGGCTGTTAGTGTCGAAACGGCATTTTGTGTCGATTCACTATAAATATTCGTTTCACTTTTCAAATTGTTGCCACCAAATATTATCTCCCTGCGTTGCATTTAAAGAAACTAAACAGTGAAGTATCTGCATGAATGTATTGTGAAAATTTCTCTCATTGCGAAAAACAATGGTACGTACAGCCATCAAATTTTGAATAACATAGCCCTCTACCCAAACATGGGCAACTGGAAGTCGAATTTGGAATTTTTTTAACTGTCTATTTCGTATTTTGTAAAACTTTAACGAATTTTGGATTAACAAACACAACGATTTCGAAGCGAGGAATGGCAACACTATACGAAAAAAAAATATCTCCAGCGTGTGAGACTGTTATCGGGAATTCTATGATATACTGTTTTTAAATATTTTTAGCCCAAAGGGACCTGAACCCGAATGCTCTTAAAACGTGCATGTGTGTGTAAGTGAAAAAAAAGTCCCTTTGGGCGTAATATAAAATGTGAAAGATTTCAGATTATTTTAGTCCAAAGGAACGTCAGCTCAGAATTTCATTTTGGAATTTTGCGTCGATTTAATGTAAATATCCGTATCACTTTTCAAACTGTTGCCACCAAAATAGTATCGCCTTGTGTTATATTTAAAGAAGTTAAGTAATGAAGAAACTGCATAAATGTATATATGTTTCTCGCACTATGATAAAACAACGGTACCTACAACCATCCAGTTTTGAATAACGTAATCCTCCTCCGAATATGGGCATCTGGAAGCCCAAATTTTGAATTTGTTTTATTATCGATTTCATATTTTGTAATGCTTTAACGAATTTTAGATTAACAAACTCAATGATTTCAAAGCGAGCAGTAGCAACATTGTACGAAAAAAACCATTTTTATCTTCAGCGTGCGAGACTGAGTATCGGAAATTCTAAAGATATGCTCATTTTAAGATTATTTTGACAAGACGCAAGAGAAACACGCCGACGTGAAAAATAAAACTGGTAAATCGACAACCTTGTATTCGGCGTAGATTTTGCAAAATTTCGAGGGCAAAATGGGTCCCCCTTCATCAGGAGCGAAAAATTCTGCAAAAGCGAGAAAGCGAATGTCGATCGTATTTATACCCACAAGCGACCAGTGGAAGAGCCGATAGCGCCATCTATCGGCAGAAATAGTAACTATAGGCTCTTCCACTAATAGTTTATCATTACACATCTATGTGTTCTGTGTATTATTTAGCCGACTATCAGTTCAACGTTATACTTTTCTTGGATAATATAAGTCACTAAAATGATAGGTTCAAACAATCATAGGGCCTCCGAGATGCGCGTCCATATATTTATTCGTGGTTACATTCTTCTTGCACGTTCTATATCGCCGCAATTATAGGATCTCGGAGCTGAGTGTCCAAATATTCACTCATTGTATCACTACAATCATAGCTTCAAACAATCATATAACCTCGAAGACGGGTGTCATGGCGTCCAACGCTGCAAGAGTAAAAGAAACATAAAAGCAAAATGGACAATTTTTCTTTCGTTCGCTTCGCTCTTGTGTACCTCAGTGTGTTACGGATACCTCTTTCTATCTGCTCCCGAGGGTGCAAGAAAAGTTCTGACCCTCACTCAGGAATGGGGGATGGGCAAATCTGACCTTGTGTACAAGACTCCATCCAGACGGTGGTTTAAATGTCACATCAGGCAAAAAATGCGGGAGTTCCGTTCACACCGCGAGACAGTGTCTAAGCCGTAACCAGTTAGAGAACCTAAATGTGTAAATGTGTCTACAGCTTTCCCGCTCAATATGTTCCACGTGTTCTGTCTGATTGGTCGACTCAGTTATACCAAGTCGGCATAGATTGGAAAACTTCGATCATTATACCAAAACGCTTAACCCGCTGGAAAGAGCGTGAGATGTATCATACCCAAGTCTAAAAAAAGTGGAATATACCCAACTTGTGAAACTGAAATCCAGTAGCTGAGTTTCTAGTAGTGTGACTTTCAGAACCGCTTTTCCGTTGCCTGTGTGTTTCAGGAAACGATTTGTCGGTATTTTACTGCATCTAGGGTGTGACACACGAAACGCGCCTGTCCACGTAAGTGCTTTTCTGACGGAACATTTATTTTAAAAATTTATATGTAGAGTGTAACAGTAAATATTTCTACTCGCAAGCGATTTTAAAGTATTTGAAATTAAATTTTAAAAGATTTCTAAGCGCATTATGGCAAAACGAATGACTCCGTATGAATTGGAAATGCAGCGGCTGCGAGACTGATTAGAAATATTTGAAAGTGAAGAAGATTACATTTCGGAAACTGAAGACGAAAATAAGAATATTTTCCACACTGTTTGCTTTCGAAAAAGATAAAGCATTCAATTTCTTATGTTAGTAGAAAAAAGAAAATCTGTTTTTATGCTCTTAACATTACATAACGATGAAGCTATAGGTGATACTACTGGAGAAAAGAAAACGACAGAAATTATATATTTTTATAATACGACTACGGAAGCAGTGGATATTGTGGATGAAATGGCAGCAAGTTATTCAATTGCCAGAATAACAAGGACGTGGCCAATGGTAATTTCCTTTCTACACTGAATGTTGTTGTAATAAAGGCTCGAATTATATTACTTTCAACTGCTAAATTGATACTTTACCGAGCAACGTACGTACTGCATGCAAAAGAAGAGCAGAAGTTTCGGGGAATAAATCAAACGAATATAGAAATTCGAAGCAGCTATGTATAAAAGTTGTGATGAATGCCTTGGAGCCAAGTACAGAAGATCGCGAATGCTATATTTAAAATGTGAAAACCTTCTGTGCTAAGAACACGTGAATGAATTTTGTTCAAACTGTAAACAAATAAAATAAGTTGCATTGTGCATTCGAGATGCAATAAAACTTAGAGGTATAATGTTTATTTTGTTATTATTTTCATTTATCTTAATTTTAACTCTTTATAAGCTTATTTTACAAATTAAGTTTTTGTAATCCAAGTCTTATTCCCGTATTATAAAAAAACAGCTTTAAAAACAAATAAAACTCTTTTTACCGTATTTTAAACATTGGAGTATGTGATATCCCATCCGCCCATTCTAGTAACATTTCTTGAAGCGCCTTCCGCCGGGTTAAACCAATATTAGTGACGTAGCGAAGTATGGTTATCTAGCAACGAAGCCTGGCTTAAACTCACGATATTTACACCACCGTCTGAACGCAGCCCAAGGTACGACGCTAGATCGGAGGCGAAGCTGACGTTCAATTACGGAAGTCGATGTTACAGTTTTCTATAGTATTAAATGTCAAATAATTACAAATACATTAATGCAATGAGATCCGTTTACTGATTTTCATTAAATCGTCTCTGTTTTCCGGTTATGTATGAATGTATCTCGCTTAACTCAAAAACGAGTAGCCTCAGAACGTTGAAATATAGGATTGCTATAACATGTAGATGTGCACCTTTGATTTTGATTGCAATCGGCCGCATCAAAATTATATAACTATATGTATATATATATTCACTCTGTTACTCGGCTGAGTGAGCTCAGTTACTTTTTTCCTATATGTTTGTAAATTGTGCATTTTTTGCTTTAAAAATGATTGAATCATGTTCTTCTTATCTTCCGGTTAAGGTTTTTATGCCTTTAGTAAAGCTGCATGCAAGATTTGTAGAATTATCAACAAATTAAAAGTTGCTTAAGTGCGGCTAAACCTGATCATTTTTCTCATGGCGGACATATTTGTTTACATTTGAAACTTAGGAGAATATTGGCTTTGCTGCCAATCTAGAGAAAATAACCTTTGTAATACCAAAGATAACGCCTTCTTTTCTTATTGCGAATTAAATCATGCTTAATCCATTCTGGAATTCCTTCGAGGAAATAAGTATTTAAGACTTAATTCGTAATTTTATGTATAGATATTTTGAGTTTTTATGTATTTTTGGTCTTGTCGTAAAATGAGAACTGGACTAATTGAATGAGAAATACTGAATCGTCTGCGAAAAGCTGTTTCTTTCTTTTTTTTAGTCCAAAGGGATTTAGTCCCGAAGGACTATTACTTTCGTTTTGCGATTTTGCGTCGATTCACTCTGAATGCCCGATTCACTTTTCAAATTGTTGCCACTAAATGTTATCGCTCTGCATTAAATTTTAAAAAATGAAAAATCTGCATAAATGTATGCATGTTTCTCGCATTGTGATAAAACCTAGAGCCATCGAATTTTGAATGACGTAATCCTACTGCGAATATGGGCATCTGGAAGCCCTAATTTTGAATTTGAAATTTGCTTTATTATCGATTTTATGTTTTGTAACATTTCAACGAATTTCTGATTAACAAACTAAATGATTTCAAAGCGAGCAATGGCAACACTGTACGGAAAAAAAAACATTTTTATCTCCAGCGCACGAGACTTACGGAAATTCTAAAGATATGTTCATTTTAAAATGATTTTGCGATATTGATTTTGAACTGAATTTTATGGTTTGAGTACGTAGTACATGATATTTAATAAAAAAAGGTAGCACACGAAACGTTAAAAAAACGCGCCTTTGGACGTAATTTAAAATCTGAAATCTTTCAGATTTTTTTAAAGTTTTTTTTAATTTCTTTTTTATTTTCTTAACTTGCACGTTATAATTGCGGAATTATCAACAATTTAAAAGTTATTTAAGTGCGGCTAAGCCTAATTATTTTGGTCTTAAGCCTAATTATTTTGACTATATTTGTTTACATTTGAAACTTAGCAGAATAGTGGATTTGTTGCCAATCTAGAGAAACTAAACTTCGCAACAATAAAGATAACGTCTTCTTTTATTACTGTGAATTAAATCACGTTTAAGCCATTCTGGAATTTATTCGAGGAAATAAGTGTTGAAGATTTACTTCGTAATTTGTAATATGGATATTTTGAGTTTTTATGCATTTCTGCGTTGTCGCGAAGTGAGAACTGAGTTAATTGAATGAGACGTACTGAATCATCTGTCAAAAACAGTTTCTTTTATTTGTTTGTTTGTTTAATTTCTTTTATACATCATTTTAGATTTCTAATAGTATTTGAACAGAATATGTGGCAATGATTGGATAATCCTTCAGATGATATACGTAATTTTTGTGCATTCTGAGCTATAAAATTTATGAGATGTAACTCTGTTAAGTGAACCTGTCGCCAGAGTATCACTATGGTAAACGAATATAGTGAATTTTAAAGAGAGCATTTATTCTATTGTGGTTTATGCGCTATTTACGAAGTAGATTTAATCCAGTCCAATATGTTTAAATGAGCAGTAAAATGCGTACTAATAAGCAAAAACTTTAATTTTGAGATCTACAAAGTAAAGCCTACCTTTAACTGCTTAGCAGTAAAGCTACTGGTCTTGCCATGTTAAGACTTGTTTTCCCTCAGAAGTCATGTCTATTAAGTTTGATTTGTTTTATTTTTTAAAAAGGATTGTTTTGTTTTACTTATCAGTATTATCTATGCAAATGTTAGGTTTATGTATATTAAATATTCTACGATACCAGTTGTGACAGAATTAGTGACAACTTAATTTTCGGGAAACTAAAAATGCTTAAGACTCAGTAAATTTTATGACGTTGCAGTCCAATTAGTAAAACGAAGTTGGCATGTCTTTGAGTCTGTTAATGACAACTTGTGATTAAACAGTATTAGCTAAATTTGGGTATTTCCTTCTGTTCTCGAAATGGTTCATTAATATAGTAGCCAGTCTCGTAATAAAGGATTTCCAATAAATTTTCATAATTTGCCATAATCAAACCACCATTTTCCTACTGTTTGATTTTGATGTTTACGTTTTGAAAGAACATGTAAAGTAAAATGCTGCTGTTATTGGGACCAGGTTCAGAAGTGTTTGTAGGTTTTAATTTAAGCAGGTCTAATCTTCAAAGCACTCTTAGGCTACATTCTTCAGGTACTTGATGGTATTTAAATTAACATAAAGTTAAATTCCAACGTAAATAATACTGTCTTAGACTGCACACAAGCTAGACTACTAGCCTCAAACTCAAGTTACACGCGAGCCGAATGCACGATCTGAAAAAAGCTGACGGAACTGAATGTTTTTAACAAAATAAAAATTTTTTATCCACAAAATGATATATATATATATATAAAGAGAGAAAAAAAAACGAAAATCTGAAAGGTTTCAGACAAAGAACGTCTATATAAAGAAGGAAAGGCTCCATAGACGTAATGTAAACCAGTTTGTCATCTACTCCGCTAGAAAGAAAAGGGAACATTCGCCAAGGGATTTGGCGACGGAACCTGTTGGGGAGAATTTCCTCTCTCTCATGCACCGGACTTGGCCGAGATTTTCCACCTCCGCCACGTGTATAGGTAATTGAGGAACACGGGTTAAGATGAATCGTTCTTTGACCTGGGAAATGATGAGATATTAGGTGAAGTTTCACTTTCACTGGCTGTTGAACTTGCATTATACATATCGCAGTTTCATGCCTAATTTTATATCCTTCAGTATAGAGGGAAAAAAAATGGAGTTACACAGCTTTAAACTCTTGATAGATAAGCGTGACCGTCGAATCCGTTCGAACTTAGACATCAGCTTCGAGCTTTGACGCTTTTTGGCGACAGCTGTTTCCCTTCTTGTTCGAAGGGAGCCACTTCCGCTGCGGCGAAGTCTTCCTTCTTAACAATACATATTCTTTGTTTCAGATTTTAAATTACGTCCAAAGGGGCTTTTTTTTTAAATTTTGCGTTTTACCTTGTAGAGATATTAGTTATTTTTAGACGGCAGATGAAGAGACAAATGTATGCGTTGTAGAGACATTAGGTATTTTTTTAAAGCAATATGGAGTGAAAAATGAGCAATGTCCTCGCCGGGACTCAAACCACGGACCTCTTGAACATGCGCCAAGCATGCTGACCACTACACCATGAAGCCATGCTAGGAAGGCGGGAGAAATACTTTATAACCCCTATTTTGTAAATATCATGTTCTTCGCACTTAAACCATAAATTTCAACAGCAATATCGCAAAATAATTTTAAAATGAGCATATCTTTGGAATTTGCGATACACAGTCTCGAGCGCTGGAGACAAAAATATTTTTTTCTGTACAACGTTGCTATTGCTCGCTTTGAATTATTTGAGTTTCTTAATCAGAAATTCGTTAAAATGTTACAAAGCACAAAAAGTTACAGAACAAGTGTTACAAAACACAAAATCGATAATAAAACAAATCCCAAATTTCGAATTTGGGCTTCCAGATGCCCATATTCGCAGCAGGATTACGTCATTCAAAATTCGATGGCTCTGAGTACCGCTATTTTATCGCAATGCGAGAAACATACATACATTTATGCAGATTCTTTATTATTTAATTTCGTCAAATATAATGCAGGGCGATAGTATTTGGTGGCAACAATTTGAAAAGTGAAACGGACATTCAGAGTGATTCGACGCAAAATAGCAAAACGAAAACAATAGTCCTTCAAGGACAAAGCCCCTTTGGACTAATAACTAAGTTTTAAATTTCGTTTATTAAATATTTGTCAAAACATACGTAAACAATAATAATAACACAAAAATGAAAAATCCAAATTTATGTCTATTTTCTACCTGAAATTTAAAATTTGGTATCTGCAAGATATTTTTGTTGATGAGACATTGTTAACTCAAAGATATTGACAGCTAAATATTAACATATTAGATAGATTTTTATTTTAAATGAATAGAATACGTTTAATTAATCGCTAAATAATTTACTTTAATTTAAATTAAAACTAACCAAATTATAAAAACTTTCCTTTTTTTTCAGAGAAAACATTTCATTTGGGACAGTAGCTGAAAATACTAAATTATCGCAACCTAGTCTCTTAATCTTATTAGGTTTTTCCTCTATCCATAAATTAAAATACGTATGTTTGTATGTGAATTATTATAAATTTTGTAGAAAATACATTATTTTTTTTTGTATAATGTCCATGCTACGAGAAATTGTAGATATTCATGGATGTTCTCTTATTAATTTCCAACTGTAAAAAGAAGGTGATGATATATAAATGTATTCCCAAACAAAGTAATTATTCTTGGTGCAAAATGTTGTTAATTAGCAAATTTATGTTTTGACAGTTACGAATAAAGTCAATCAAGTATGTTCCTTTAACAGTCTGAATAAGATCTTTAACAGTCTGTTTTTAGAGACATGATACACACTTCATAAATGTACTTTTGTATAATGTTTGCTGGCAATGCTTTAATAACGGTTACAGTTTTTAGTTAAAGTGCTGTGAAAACGAGTATTTTCGTGTTTCTGCTTATATTTAATTAGTTTAATACTGTAGTTGGTTTAAAGGATATTTTTTCTCATCGCTTAATGTTATCATTCGGTTAATTTTATCAGAATAACCGTGGATAAACGGGATCACATTAAGCGGTGCCTACTGAACATTTTTAAGTCTCGAATGTGATGAATCACATTCAAAGAAAATGCAATGCATTTTTAAGTTTTGGATATGGAATGAAAGATTGGGATTTGAATCGCAAATACACTCTTTTGCCAAAAAATCGAAGTATCATGAAGAAAGTGGTTGTTTTCGATGAAGTTGAATATGTGTATAGCTCATACATAGATAATAAAATAATTAAAAAATCAAGGTTATAGTACCTGTTCACGGCTCGCAATCACCCTTTGAGTGTTCAAATTAGTAGTTGGTCGAACCACCCCTGGCGCAATGCATGCTTGAATTCGTCGATGCAAGGAGTGGTATAGGTTCCTAATGTCCTAACATTCTGCCAGGAATTCATCAGTTGTCGCTCCAGATCTGCAAAATTTTGTGGTGCCCGAATCTGGCGGCCTACCATGTCCCAGACATGCTCGATTGGTGAAAGGTCTGGCGACCTTGCTGCTCAAGGAAGAGTATCAACTGCACAGAGGAAGTCCAGAGATATGCGAGCAGTATGTGGCCTGGAATTATCTTGTTAGATAATGGCCCGAGGATGATGAAATGAACGGTAAAGCAACCGGCCGCAGGATGGTATCAACATATCGTTGAGCTGTTAAAGATGTACGGAGGATGACTAAAGATGACCTGCTGTCATAATAAATAACACCTCACACACCCCACCAGGGGTTATGGCTGTATGCCTTTGTAAAACAAAGGCTGACTGGGACCGCTGGCCCCGTCCTCTCCAGACACGAACACGGTGGTCATCTGCTTCAAGAGTGAAGCGGGATTCATCGCTGAACATTATACGATGCCAGTCTGATGACAGCCATGATGATCGGCTGCGACATCACTCCAAACGACTCGCCGATGTTGTGGGGTCAAAGGCAAACGTCTTAAAGGCCTCTGTGAGCGTAACGCCGCCTCAGACAAGCGCCATGAGACGAAGGTATAGGCGTGGCTGTAATGCGTTGAATAGTGGACAATGATACCGCTGGGGCGGTTCGGGGTCTGGCGAACATTCATCCTATCTTCCCTTGCATTTGCGCTCCTTGGCCTTCCAGAGCCTTCATTTCGTCGGCAATTTCCTTGGAGCAACCATTGCTGCCAACGTCTTTGCATAGCAGTGTATGTACGCTGCAGGTGGTGGCCTATTGCTCGGTATGACCACCCGGCTTCACGCAACCCTACAATGCGACCAATCGAAGTAGTTTAGTTGACTGTAAGGTCTTCGATATCGTCGTAATGGCATCTTTAGTTGCTTCTTTACGCAATTACAATGGCAGCAACAAAAAAGTACATTTTCCGCCTCTGTAAGTTGTTTTATACTTTGAGAACTGCGCAGTAGAAATGCGCGCATGATCGCAATTCCTATTCATTTGCCTTGAAACTTTGATCATTTGCATGTTCGATCAAGATGTTTTTGCATACCAGATTTCGTCACGATTGCAAAAGTCCTTCTTGGTGCTTCGATGTTTTTTGCAGAAGAGTGTATTTACAGTTTAACTTGCATATTTCAAAGTCATATTCTGTTAATGTGAAATACGGCGACTGTTCGGATTTTCTCCAGACCGTTTTTCACTTTTCAGTTACATTCCATTCTCATTCAGTAGCCTCTTTTCCCATTCTCTTCATATTCAGTAATCTTCAATTTAAATCCCGCCGTATTATTCTTCCTAAACTTTCCCACACTCAAGCAGGAAAAAAAAAAAACCCGAAAGTTTTCAGATTTTAAATTACGTCTAAAGGGGAGTTTTTTTAACGTTTTGTGTAATACCTTTATTTATTAAATATCACGTTCTTTGCACTTAAACCATAAAATTCAGTTCAACAGCAATATCTCAAAATAATTTAAAATAAGCATAGCTTTAGAATTTCCGATACACAGTTCCGCGCGCTGGAGATAAAAAGGTTTTGTTTTCCGTAGAGTGTTGCCATTGCTCGCTTTTAAATCGTTTGAGTTTGTTCATTAAAAATTCGGTATGTTTTACAAATTTAAGTTTAACAAAATGTGAAATAGATGATAAGACAAATTCCAAATTCCAAATTTGGGCTTCCAGACGCGCAAATTCGGGTGGAAACGTACGTTATTCAAAATTGGATGGCTTTATGTACCGTTGTTTTATCACATTTGGAGACATATACATACATTTATGCAGATTCTTCATTATTTAATTTCTTTAAATATAATACAGGGCTGCAAAATTTGGTGGCAACAGTCTGAAATGTTATTCAGACTTTTAATATTTCCGACGCAAAATCGCAAAACGAAAACAATAGCCCTTCAGAGACAAAAAACAAAATATTGGCAAAGATTCTTTTTCTCTAACTTCAGATACAAGCAGCCCAGTAAATTTAGAGAAACTTTCTTCATCCCTTTCACGCCGACTGTCACGTATACGTGCCCGTAAGAAAAACATTCATTTCCCGGCCGACACAGTTTACTTATAGACCTTATACGGCTTCAGTATCTTACGGCGAGCAAGCGTTTTTTATCAGATGAGTGATAAATGAGCCAATTAGCGATATGAATGACAGTGATGATTCCTTTCCTAAACCATTAGAAAGCGGTATTTCTAGTAATTCTTATATCGACATTTTGTCAGAGACTTAGCTTACTGAGTGTCTACCTTTCAGTTCACGTGAAAGATTTTATGTTTTGTAAACACACTTTCTTGTATTTCTTTTATTAATTTAAACGTCTATTAATGTATTTTATCAATTAAACCTTTGGAATAATTTGAACAGCGCTTCCGAAAATTATTTCCCGAAGTGAGCAATTTTTTTTATATATTTTCATGTAAAGTAAACAATAACAACATTGTGGCTTCCCCGTTCCCCCTAAATAAATGGCATTACAGGTCCTTCCCCCCGCAAAACCGAGGTCGAGGTTCAACCTCTTTCCCGGAACCTTAAGGGGTCGGCGCAACGCACCCAGTTTGGGGCGTCACTGGTCGTCAATTTGCTACCCACCAGTCGCTCGGGCGAGCCCGTCGGAGGGGGTCATTACCCAGCATACCCGGGGAGTTACCCCCGGGCTACTAGCACCGCCCTGCTCTAAGACATGCCAGACCCCGAGCCGGCCAATAAGTGACCTTTCCGGAGTCCCCAGAACCACTAGTTTCATAATTTGTATACCCCCTTGGCCGAGACTGCCTAGGTACAGATCCTAGCCAGTAGTTTCGGAGAGTTCTCTACGTCGACCCCCGGGGGTACATGTAAAGTAAAGAAAAACAATATTTAAGTCCTAATTTTAAAGTAAAATTTTAACATATGTTATATACTAAGTTGTAAAATACTAGTAGTTTAAACAAATAAGAATTGCGTTGTGTTTGT
>KK118854.1:0-24413 GCA_000611955.2 Stegodyphus mimosarum
TCTCACCTCCGCTAATGCAGGTTGTAAATTTCATGTTATTTGCATGCTTCCTTCAGGGTGTTGTATTTACGGTGGCCAGTGTATATCTAAAAATATTTTTTTATCATTTAGTTTTCCCAAAATATTTTAGTTATAATATTTTATATCAGAATGTTTTAAAAATCTAAAAAACATTCTTTGCCAAATTATAACCTAAGGTTTAGTTATGCGAAATCTTTTAAAAAGCAATCAGGCTGCAGATTTGACAATGTTATCCTAAGGCTATTTATAGTAACTAAAACTGTATTGATATACCAGTTATCTAACTTTACATGAAAACTTAATTTTTCCCTGTGTTTGGAAAAGTTAAATAGATTTGGCTACCATATAAAAGAAGTGAACAAACAACAAATGAATGACTTAATTTTACACTCATACAGAATTAAAGATAAATGAAATATTGAAAAGTAATACAATCCATTTAAGATGAAGATGATGATATTGTATTAGTAATCTGACTTAGCCAGGAAAGCACAAAAGATTGCAGTATCTAAAAATAAAATGTTTTAAAAATAAGGGGGAAAAAATTACAGCACCTTTCAGACTTATGCCTTAAGACAGCACGAAGCTATTTCATATCTAGAGGGGGCACAGAATTACATGCAGTAAAAAATTCATTTTTTAGTCGAATTTCTAATTAACAGAAATAATCATTTTATGCGATTTAAATTTTACATCTTGAATTCACAACATAACGTTCTTTGTTGTTGCTTATAATACTAACAACAAACAACAATAACAGATACTGCTCAAATTTCAAATTTAGATGAATGGAATAATAATGTAGAAGTACTTTTATCAAACCTCTCATTAGCAAACATTTATGGAGCCAATTTTTTTTTTCCCATTATAAGGAAATGCACACTAAACAAGAATGTATTATACTCCTATTTCGATGCCCCCCCCGATTAAATCATATTTATTAATGCACGTTTGATTAGATTTCATTATTTTTTCTCCAGTGACATTAATAGTTCAATGGAAGAAACTATATAACCTGCATCCATTAATACTAGTATTAGCAAGTCAAATACGTATTAAATATAAATAAAAAAAGTTAACTGAAACTAAAATGAAGCACCTCACTAAAAATTTTTGTGCTTGCGCATTATTTTGTGAACTATGAAACTATCATGAAGCAGTGAGACTTAAGAGCCAATTATGGATAACTGTGATATAACAAAACATTCATAATATTAGCTCCTTCGTTTGATGTAACCCTGACTAATTCTCAATAAGCCATTTTCAGTTTTTATGAACAAGGATATAAATTAGCTGTTATTTTTTCCTTGCAATTTTGAAGGGGGGAAAAAGGGGGACAGTTGTAGAATCACATTTGTGACAGCACTTTGGTTTATTTACAGCTGATTGAGAGAAGTAACATCTACTGAAAGGGATAAAAACAAAAACAATAATAGATTGAAACAATTACTTGTGAGAAGTTTGTCCTCAGAACATTCTAAATATAGCTTTTGGTAAAATTAGAGCCTAACAAAAAAGTAGAAATTGATGAAAGCCTTTTTCCAGACTAAAAAATGAAGCAAATCGAATGCTTCTGCAGCAGTGGCTATTCGGTAGATTGTACACACAGACCGACAGGTGTTTTATAGTAAGAATTGCAGATGAAATATGGTTTTGAATCCTGCAGAAACAACTGGCACAATTTCGCCAACTTTCATGGTCGACTAGATAGCATGTGAATAACAAAATTCGTAAAGAATGATAATTTACTAACCCATAGGGGGAACTGCATATGGTGGTGGCATCATTGGTGGAACTGGTGGCATACCAGGCATTGGCAAAGGTGGTCCTGGAGGGAACGACATCTTCGGCACAGCTTTAATGAATTTCAGTGGAAAAAACTAAAAACAAAACATTCAACTAAATAAATACACCCAATATAACAAAATATCAGATCATCCTGGAAAACTAAATTCATAATGAATTATTCTAATAATTAAAAAATTAAATCAACAGAAAGATGCATGTAAAAACACTTTATTCCTGCTTAGCCACTCAACATATAAAATTAACATCACATTAAAGAAAAGATAAGCACATTAGTTAAAAATTCATAACAGATAATAAGAAATATCATTAAGAAGCCTTTCCTAAATTACATATTGGTTAATAATACTTTGTACATTATGTGCAGCCTATTAAATTTGGTGTGAATGGAAACATGAATCAGAAAGCATCAGTAAAAATCAACAACAGCATATATTCAACACACAGAAAACAATTAAGAAATAACAGTAGTAATAAGCTTAGAAAAGTAGTAGGAAAGCTGAAAAGAAAAGACAAATTTTGACATATCAGAGAAATTGCTTAATTTTTGCATGGAAAAAAAATGCTTAAAAAGGGAGGAAGAGAAATTACCTCAAAATTTTAACCTCTATCTAAAATTAGGGAAAAAGTCAAAAAGGATTATTAAATACAAGTATTAAAAAGGAAATGAAAATTAGTAAAAGAAAAATAAATTAATATTAACATACCCTATTACTACTACTTAGCCAATGTGCAAAATGACTACAGATAAAAATTCTTCCTGTCAACAGAGTACAAGCAAATAAACATTTATGTAAAATGAAATGCAGGCATGAGCTAATCTGAATTCTGAAAAATAACATGCTTCAAACTGGAAAGCAATAAACACATAATAATACTAAAGCACACAACAGTAGTAAAGATCTAAAATTTAGCATAATCTTCTAATTACATTTGCTGTATTGTCACTTCTTCAGAATAACACACTATTAGCACTAAATTTCCAGGTGACCTATCACAGTGCCTATATTTAAGCTCTGTCTGATTTCTAGAAGCAGGCAAAGAAATATTAGTGTGACAATGAAACATTCTTAATGAACTAATAATAAAACTCTGTGAGTAATCTTTAAACATGCATCTTAACATTTTCCCAATCTTTTACATCATGTGCTTCTAAATTTAATCTACATATTAATATTTTTTTACTACTGAGTACGGACATTTACCAACGTTGACATTTTTTTTAATAACAATTCTGTCTCAGATTAAGTAGACATTACTAATCTCATGTAATATACAGATGTTAATACTTTCCTAAAGACCTCCCATGTATAAATTAAGACTTCATGCAGTTAAAAAAGGTATTTTTCTATTAACACTGCTACTACCTTGGGTTAACAACTTCAAATTTTGCTCACTGATAAGCATTCGGATGTCACGATCCTCATCAAAAGTGGTGTAAGAGATTTTATAAAAGATAAAAAATAATACTGATGGCTACCACATATTTGGTAATATTTTCTCAACTTTAGTGACAGAAAATTAAACAGTGGCATTAATAGAAAAGATCACTGAAATATTAGAAATTATTTTGTACCCATGCAGTTTTTCAACATTTTTTAAATAATTTTATTTTTTAAAGGGACATGAAAATAATTTAATGCACAAATTTAATTTCTCACATTTTAAAAGTAGAATTCAATACTAAATTATTAATATAAAAATTCTCCACAATTTTATTTTTTATCAAAATGAAATTTCATTTACTGAACTTTGGTCATCTGATTCAGATGCAAATTTTTTGTAGAAACCTCTCTTCAACATGTTAGATACTTATAACCCATCCAAGAAATGATGAAAATATATTTACGAATGGTTACTTAACCAGATTTTCTTTTCTCTTTGATTTTTAATCAAAATATTTCTCTTTAAAATTGGATAAATTAATGCTTTGATAAAAAAATAATAAAAGTTGTCTTATTGAAATGCAATTTTTTTATTATATTAACTTCTATATAGAAAAAAAGAGATTTGTATCATTCCATGTTTTAAATAAAGTACATATGAATGGAAATAAATGATAAATAAAACAAATAAGAAATATTTAAACGAGTCATTGCATATCAAGATGCCTTAAAGAACTTAAAACACATTATACCGTACCTATTATAAACACATTTACCTTCTGCTAGAGTCTAATAATGAATTTCACAGGATTTAAATTTACCTCAGATGTACATCAGTTCTTTAGGAAAAAACATTAAGAACCAAATAAAACAAACACAAAATGAAATAACAGCCTCTATTTTTGTAAAATATTGGTCCTTTCAGATTATCTGCTCAACCCTAAAAAAATTCACCAAACAATGCACTACATCAACAACAGAGGCATAAAATAACAGTAAAAAGGTTATTTGTGAGGCAACCCACATATGTTTGTTATGTAGATTTGGGTTTTCCAAATTTGATGGTTGTTTTTCTGGTTAGTACTTGATGAATTTATCCATTTTTTTAATTTATTTATTTTTCCCCCTGTTGTAAGGAAATGTAATGAATGTAACTATGGAGTTTGCCAGCTGATGAAAAACACTGCTTTTCTTCAGAAATATGGCATTTTGCCTAACAGTAGAGAATACAAAAAAATTTGTGTTCCATAAAGTTATACTTTGATTAAATTCGTATACAGGTTTCAGATTCGTGTACAATTTTTCAGATTTTTTTAAAGCAAATCAATCGCTGTGTTCATGGCAAACAGTAGATAGCTAGGGGAAAACAATAGCATGCACAATGTCAAATTTGTGAAATTCTCTGGCATTTTATCACACGAAAACAAATCATTGTGTACATATGGGGGAAGAACACAGTATGCATAGTGCCAAGTTGTGCACAATGCCAAGTTTCTGCAATTCTCTCATGTTTCTTGAAGCTAAAACAGATCACTGCATACCTGGGAAGGGGGGAAAATGCAAGTTTTGAATTTTTGAATTTTGTTGATTGCTAGCTGTTTTATGTAATTCTTAACAGGCCAACATTTTTTTAAAATGGCAACTGTCTTTTTCATTTCAGTTAGGCAACTCTTTAGGAGGGTTGGGCAGATAATCAGAAATTACTAAACTATCACATATACAATACTTTTAGGGGGACAAAGTATACCATTTTAAAGCTTGATGCATCCCTTTATTCTAAACTTATCTAGCAAATAAAAGTAATTTTGTAACAGAATTTAAAAAAATGGGGTGGGGTGAGAGAAAGAAAAAAGTTACATTAGAGAGTTAAGTTATGAACTTCTAATTTCCTTTTTAGAACTGTTTTCTGTTTTTACATGACATCCAAAATTACCTTTGATACCAAATGATAATAACTTGTCACTAAACGTCTACTACTCTGTGTCAAGCATACCTTCGATGTTCTTTGAAATTAAAGCAAACGTTCAGTTTTCTTCCAAAAAGTTTAATATATTAAGCATTTATTTTCTTTTGATGTTTACAGAATAATGAAATAAAAGGATATCAGCTTTCTCCCCGCTCTCCACCCCGAAAAAATCATCAAATATCATTAGAACATTCTAATGTTCACATAATGAAATTATACACAACACTGCAACATCTTAAAATGCAAACAGGTGGTAAAAAATTGGACAGGAAAAACAGATCTCACAAGAAAAAGCCATAGAATTCAATAACAATTGTTGCAGACAATACAACTGTCAAATTTTGCCAATCTTCTTTTTGGCAGATAAACTATCATATAGATTGGAATAATTATAATCCAAAGATTTGCATTAGCAAAATAGAGGAATCAGCAATAAATCAGAAACTACAACTTAATTTGCTGCCACCCAAAATTTCTAATAATTTATGTTTTAGTGCAAACATCTTAAAGGTCACCAAAGTTTCAGAATGCACTGAACTTTGATGCCATAAAAATTCTTCAGGCAATTATCCACTATTCTATTTCAGTAAACAATGTCGCTACTTTCATACTGTTTCAAATTCTATACATACATAGATGATTTTAGTGCAATTGTATGTGAAACTGTTGTATTTCTTTTATATACCGTAACATGAAAATCTAAAGGAGCGAAGCTTGCAGGAAAAGTAAGAATATAAAGGTAAGTCTATTTAACATTGAGCAAATGGCTCTTTTCTTAATTTGGTGAGATACTACCAAGCTGGCAACGGTTTTGGTGACTAATTTTTGCTGCCAAATTTGCTGACATTTTGGTCTGGTCCCTGTAATAGGTACTGTAATTGAATAAATACAATTGATCACTACATTAGCAACAACCATAATTCAGCCCTCGTATACCTTCTAGTAATTTTGAGAAGCAGAAAGTACCAGGTATATCTAGGCACTTGGATGAAAACTATATAAGACCAGAAAAAGTATCTGCTCTCAATTGTTTGTTAATTGTTAGTCTAAACCACTTCCAAGTATTCAAAGTTTGGCCTTTAAGACGCACTTTGCACTGAGTTACGTTTAACTTCTTAGTAGTTTGAAGTGTATCTACTGATCGTACTTTATGATACTGTGAATGCCTATATGATTATTTCTGTGGAAAGTTCCAGAACTCTGAAGTGTTCCTTTTGATAAAATAAGTTTTATCAGCCTATCACAGACCTATATGCATTCAATTTATTGTGAATCTGTATGCATGCAACAATATCTATCCTTTTTGCAGCATACCAAGTTACAAAAGTTTTATACCAAAATCATTACATTTCTATTTTTTAAAAATCAATTTTAACATACGCACTCGTAAAATTGTAATTATTTTAAGTAATCACTGGGATATTTCCATCGCAATGAAAGTAACAAAAACTCATTTGTAAAATAGTTTACTTATCAATTTTCCCAGATAAATACCTAATTAAAATAAATATACATGCATGTAAAAAATAATTTTTGCAGTTATAACTCGAGATTCCTTTTTGTTCAGTAAAATATCACCAAACTACACTAAAACGGTTGTGTTAATTTGCAAGTATCAAAATTTCAAATTAATAAATATGTGATTTTACTAAAACATATTCGTTTATTTAAAAATTTAAACCTTTTCTCCTCAACTGTACTTTAATTAATGTGTTTTGCATCAATTTTAAATTTATGTTAATTCATCCCCAAAACTGAGAAAATTTAGAACAGAATATCTTCAAGATTCAAGAAATGTCAAAAACAACTATCATGATTAAATGAATTTCATGAAATTTAAATAAAAGTTGGTGATCTAACAAACTGGAAATTTGATTAAAATAGCAGATTAATTTTTACTTTGAGACCTTAAAAAAAAAAGAGAAAGAAAAAGAAACACCATGGAGGTAAGAATAAAAGGAGACGCAATCTCGGCACTACGCCTCACGCAGTGCTGCCGAGCTTTGGTCTCCAAAAGCGTTTTATTTACATCCAGAGCATATTCATATCAGTTTGGTGGTACTTCCACCAATGGCAATTCCTTACAAATAGAAAATGAGGAACACTTCCACATAAAGAAACATTGTTAGACGAGTGATAGCTGTTTGCATATTTCAGTGGCATTTACACCAAAATCATATCTTAGCTATTTTTGATAACTTGCAACAGCGATTTTGATTATTAATTTGTTTTTATAAAATTCTAAGCTACTGGATGACAAAAATATAGATTTTAGAAAAATGCTTATGTTGTGTGTAAAGAATGATAAATACCTTACGGTACCTGTAAAATGTCAAAATATTACTAAAATATAACACACTTTAAAGCTCAATTTTCTCATAACTGATATACAGCATAAAAATTTGAATACTCGTTTGAATGTTCTTGAGAAACGTATTTGCTACTTTATGCTCCAATTATCTAGATAATTAATCAATTATCCAATACTTAATTAAGATACATTTTTCATTATCCACATACTATAACATTAATATTAATAATTTTTTAAATTTTTAGTGGAGAAGCATAATAGTTGCTAATTTTTAACTCATTATTTTAATTTTATATAACTGAAAATTAATCACTTATTTACTTTTATTAAAAGTTATTTACCGTAACTGAAATTACCTCTAAATCCTTTAATCCTGGTTAACATTAATAAATATATAGACAGATATGCTAGTAAATTAACTTTTCCTTCATTCGCAACCATATATATATTTGTGTAACATTGTATACAAACTCTTGCCAATTCGTCGGAGTGCCACGTGCGATTAAGGTGTTGTAACCACGTAAACGTGCCATATTATCACGACAGCTTACCAGGAATTTGAAAATAGAGCGATGTCAATGTTATTTATTAATCAGTATATCAACACATATTGCATATCCTTACATTTTGGATTATCTTTCAATACGTAAATTTCAGGTATTTAGAAATTTAGATCAATTAATTGTTTTAACTGTTTTAAAAAATGAAGGAATGTTAATATGCAGAATAGGGCAACCAAGGTAACGATCTGATGACAACAAAGTTATGTGAAGTAGATAGTTATTATTTATTATAGAGAACTAAACTGGATAAAATTTCTAACAGAGGTATTGAATGCTTTGCCAAAATTTATAAGAAAATTTGAATTTTATAATGAATGTATCTAAAAACATGTTTTAAGCCAAAAGTTTGAAACAACGTCTTAAAAGGGGAGGGATCCATTCATGGAGGAATTTCAAAGAAAAACTTATAAAGTATTTTCTCCCTCCTTCCAGCATGTGTTTTATAGAGTAACACTAGCACACTTGGCGCGTATTCGAGAGGTCCAGGTTCAAGTTCCGGCAAGGGGGTTGCTCGTTTTTCATGTCTCCTGCTTCAAAATAGCCTAATGACTCTAGAAACTGACCTTGGAGTGCGTATTAAAAATAATATACGCAATTTTCATTCAATTTATATTTATACATATTTCTTAAGCAAAAAATTCTGATATATGCTAAATTATCGTAAATTACTTTAATCGAAAAATATAGTGAATGCACAGAAGATTTGCACTCACTCAGTTACAAGAACTCAGTTACAGTCTAAATAATAGTTAAAAAAATTTTTTTAAAATCCCCTTTAGAAATACTCATAGAAAGTTAAGTACACGGAAATCAGCAACAATATTTAACATATTTTCACTATTAAAATAAAAGGTCTCTAATTTGAAACGAACCAAACAGGTCATTAATTATAAAGTGACTCTCGTGTTTTATCTAAAAGATGCATCAGAAGATAAAAAACACCTCATATTTGAGAAAGTATTTCTCAAATATGAATTCAGAAATTCAGAAAGAATGGAAAAACGATAATGCGTAATTTTAATACTGATAATACGATAAACTTTTGATTTTAATTTTTGCAGTCATTAACTGAATAATAGAATTACCTTAAAATTTCTTTCTAATGCAATTAACAAAAACTTGTGAAAATATTTCATTTAAATTAAAACTGCTCTGGGAAAAGTACAAAATTTAATTTTGTTCAGAATGAAATGTTGTTTAAAAATATTTTCTTTCAATACTTAGAGGACTCTGAAATATTGCAGGGAAAAAAAATATGTTTACACGAATATTTACGATGTGATTACAAAATTTACCTCCAGTCATGTCACCTACTGATTTTAATGACAAGTCACTGAATGCTTTGCCTCCAAAAGGGGTGCGGCAGCGCATGAGGAAACCAAGTTCAGGCCTCTCCTCTTATTTCCTACCTCCATGAGAAACACACACATACACACCAAGGAAATAAAAGAGAAGACAGTGCATAGGTCTCGTTGTAAAAGAAGATATGAAATTAAAATCTTAAAAATAGAAGATTAGGTAAGAGAATTAAAAAACATTAATTCAGAACTCATCTGTTGATAAACTGATATGCTCTTTCTATAAGCCTAAACAAAATGTTGGCAAACAACTTAATAGCCTAAAAATAAAAGAAAACAAAGACAAAAGTCCAAAATTGCAAAGGAACAATAATTAAATCTCCAATAGTTCAATTAAAATATCTTATAAGTAAAATAAATAAAGATTTAAATGTATATTACTTGGCTACATTCAGCACAAAACTGTGAAAAGATAGTTGATTTTATACAGGAAAAAACATCAAGGCCACTATACTTAATAAAAGCAGAAATTTTAACTGATCATTCAAAGCAGCCTCACAGAACACTGTTTTACCAGAGTATGTATGCTTCGTTCAGTTCTATTACCACAAATGTACAGATCTGCTACACAAAAGATGTTAAAACATTAATAATGTAGATACAATAAAATGAATCCATTACAATATTTAATACAAGAGCTGCTGAGAAATCTTCAAACACTACAAGAAACTTAAGACAAGGAAGAACAATTATATAAAAAACAAT
The DNA here is from genome assembly GCA_000611955.2 of Stegodyphus mimosarum. Taxonomy (NCBI): domain Eukaryota; kingdom Metazoa; phylum Arthropoda; class Arachnida; order Araneae; family Eresidae; genus Stegodyphus; species Stegodyphus mimosarum. The sequence goes on from KK118854.1 coordinate 10,116, forward strand.
CATCTCAGAAAATCATTTTCACAGAATTATTCTTTATATTAAGCTTGTCAGCTCTACTAAATCTACCAATCTTCATTAATACAGCTAAGACTTTAAAGATACAAACAACTGTATTCCTATAAATGCCATAAAATATATCTTTTGTTTTTCATGCTTAATGATGAAAATGCTACACTAAATTACTGTTAAACATTCCAAAAGTTTGAAATTCATTCCTTTGCTGTACAGCAATAAGTTATGTACCCCTGTGTTTCTGAATTAAAATATACTTTTGTAATAATTAAAAAACCAAAGGTCACTATAATCTTCATCAACTGCAATGCATGGAATGCCAAGCTCAAACAAAAGTTATAACAAACAAACGAACACAGGAAAACATCAGCTTAATAATGTCAAAGTGAGAAGAGAATGTACAACCAAAAATGGAAAGCAAATGATTACTGAAATAAAATTTATGCCTAATTCAAATCATATTACTCTAAAAAAGGGGAGGAGAAGAAGGGGGACTATAATAAAAAGGCTCAAAAACAGTAAAATAAGGCCAATTATAATTCTTACCACAGTTCAGTTCCTGTGGCCAATTCTACAGGCCAATTCCCGCATATGAATAAAATATTTTTTAAAAGCGAAGAAATATAAGGAAAATGCAAATTAGAAACTATAACGAGTGAAATAAAAATGCTAATATACATATAACATGGGGCTTTATTTTAACAGATTCTTTAATTCTGCACAATTGTAGTAATTCATTACTGCAACATTCCGTAAAAAATAAATATCTGAAATGATTTTATAAAGAAAATACCTCATCTAATTTCAGCCAATATTTAAATTCATAAAAACTATATGCAGATGCAATTAAACAAAAACCCATACAGTTTAAACTAACATTTATATACAAAAATTAAAAGGTATTCCATAATATATATTTTGATATCTGCTCTCTAGCTTGATATACCTAGTACAATGAACTCGAAATAAAACATGATATGACAGATTAACTCTTAAATTTACTACTCTGGAAACTTTAACATAAAAGATTGTGAGGTTTATCTATTTTTAACTAATAGTTCATTTTAAGTTGAAAATCCTTTCCTATTATTCTCTTTTCACAGACACATACCAGAACTTAATAGCAAGAGTTTATTCAGATCAAGGTAGAACGAAATGCTATATTTTAGCAAGAGTTTTGGAAGTTAGTTTTAAAGCGTGCCTACCATTATAGGCCACATTGTGCTATGATTATTAGCAACTTGCATTAGTGACATTGATGTGTTCTCGCCTTTAGGCTTGTGCTGCTGGTTACTACAGACCTGAGCTCTTCCTGCACGTTAAGGTATTCTTTGAGCCGTTAGGCTAACCTATTACACCTTCAAATTATTACATATTTCTGTTAAGCCAGAAGTGCTGGCTTCCTGTAACCCAAATTGGGTCATTTGTTAATTTTATGCTAGAATAAAAAGGGTCTTATACACCCTCCTTCTGACGTCTGTTTAGTTTCACAAAGACTAGAAGGTATTTCTTCAAGAGTCCTTTTAAAGTTTAAACAAACTTTTAAAAGTTTATGTTTCTAAAGAACCACAGACTTGTATATTGAGAGACATATAAAGAAGCACAGACAGATATTGTGAAACACTGGCGACAGATTATGATAATGATAATTTTTTAACTATACTTTTTTTGGTACTCGTCTGTTATTGGGACTGGATTCAGAAAAGTATATATGTATGCATTAACATGTGTGTGTGTGTATGCATACATGAACACATACACGCATACATTACAGAATACGGTCGCGATAACATTAAGAGTATCCCTTTTTTTCTTTTATCCAATAACAGATTTCCAACACTTAATTTATTTTTAATCAAAATATAAATTTTAACATTTATTCAAAACAACCCTGTTAAGTCAGTTATTTTAATATAAAAAACAAATAATAAAAAATTTGTCACGTACTAGTAGTCTCTAAAAATATAATAATAACAAAGCATCTATCTATATGACCAGAAAATAAATATTTATAATGATAGCACAATTTTTTAGCTTAGTAAGATTTGGGAGAATTCTAAGTCTTCATAATCATAAAATAACTAATGTGATTTAATACCAAAAATAATAAAAAATGAAGGTTATACCTCATTATATTGCAAGATACTTCTACGCTAAATGTCCTAGAACTAGCCAAAGTTAAGTTTTATCAATCACAAAAGCTGATCTCCCTTCCCCATCTTTCCTGAATGAACACATAAGATTTCATAACAAGAAAACAAGATTTTAATATTATTCAAGATCATATAAATAAGTCACATACCATTTTCTTGGTTTAACTTGAAACTAAATTTCTTTATGAATACTAAAAGCAGATATATAAAGTACTCTTGAATTCAGAGAGGCTTATTTCTGATAAAAGTGTTAACATCACAAAGTTTAAAACAGAAACATTATTAAAGTCAAAGGATTAAAACTGATGTAATGCACTACCCACACAAATTACAACACATTACCTACTTTTTTTTTTTAAATATTTAACAATAACAAACAAACTCTCACTAAATTTAGTTCACACACTGCCATTTCAAAGTTATTCTGGCATGCTTTTAAATTTACAAATAACTTATTTCCGGAATCTACTTTCTAATATTTTTAAAATGTAAACTCAATACCAGAAAATCACTTTAGAATTATGTGTTCAAAAGAGCTTTAAGTTATTAATCCTGACAGTTGTGTACTGAAATTTAAAAGAAACCATTGCTAAAAACAAGATGAAAGTGACATCAAGCACACATACTTAAAAAGTTAAATTGCGAAGCAAGAAAAGTGAAAGTGCAAACACACACATATATATGTAAGCATGCAAAACCATGAAGCAACCGCTGACTGTATATTCAATCTAAGAACACAAAGCAAGGCAACAGATGTAACCCTTACCACATAACTGGATTATAAGTTGGTCAGATGTCTGGATACTTGTTATTCCTCAATTTCCTAGCAAAGTTTTTGGTTGTTATTAAATTCATAGCATAGTTTGAGACAACAGAAAGTCAAACACCTTTCGTTAAAATATTTACCTATTATAAACCTCATAAATGCAAGGAACAGAACAGGTGGTAGAAGGAAAGGAAAAGTTTACGAAGTCAAAAGATCAGCCATGACGGTGTCTGTTACATTAATATCACACTACACTGAGGGGCTGTGAAATATTCACATACTAATAATATACATAAAAGACACACTGAAAAGCTGTAAGAGAAGATTACAAGTACTACAAACAAAAAGAAAAAAAAAAAAATACCGTAAGTCTTTTACCCAAACAAATGAAAAATGTAAGTTCAGAGCTTAGAAACAACATCATATTACAACTTTAAGCAAAACTGAATATTAAAAAGTTTACAGGCCATGAAAATTCATGCACCAAAATCTTCATATTGTCCTTTTCACTTGTTTGGTTCAGACTAGGTACTTCATTTCAAACAGAATCTGATTAAATAACCAGAAAAAGTCCTTACATTTCAAGAAATTAATAACATACTCAGTATCAATATCAGTTAAGTTCTAGGATAAAAATAAGTAAGTAATGCATTCAGTTTTACAGACTAGTTTATAAAATTTATTTTATCTCATTATAAAATTTTAAACTTAATACTGCTTTCAATTTCTACAGCAAAACATACTTTGTAAACCAACTTTACTAAATATAAGGCTAATTATAGCACTGATACAAACATACCACAGTCAGATAATACATTCTCAATAATGAAAATATAAAATACATTTAGATCAGGTAATACAAAGAAATATACTGTCATTTCATGTAAAATAATAAATTTTCTATAAAAAGTAAATCTGCGGAAAAAAATCTCCCCTCTTACCTGAGGGAAAAATTTTAATTAATACAAAACAGTAAAAATTATTATTCAATAACAGAATTATACTAATTTTCCATACCTCTTATTTTTCATAATTCTAAAATAAAGACAACTTCAAAAATAATACACGTTTTAAAATATGCAAATTTATGGAATGAAATTTTGCACATTAAAATATGAAACAGCACCATCAGCATTACATGTCGATAAAATTAACATTACTAAAATGTATTTTCTGACATCAGAACCACATAATCAAAAATATATTAGTAGACAGATATGCAACGAATTTTTTTTAACAATTATTTATATCTTACTTTTAAATTTGTTTACAGAAAATCAAAATAATTGATGGGAAAAAATATTATGAGATACACATAAAAGTTTGATGATAAATGAATGAAATTTATCGGTAGAATGCATTAATACTAAAATATAGGTGTACGAAATTGAATGAAAGCACCATCTGGGAATCAAACCATTTATCGATTCGCTTCTCACATGTAATTCACTTTTTTCAAACTTGTTGACTTACGTGTTTGTACCTTTTTTTAAATCCCGATGGATCTGAAAATTTAGAATTTACTGAGATACGAACAAGCGGCAATTTTATTCCTTCAAGACAAATTCACATTCATAAGGAGACTGTTCACATAACCACCCTATTAAAGTCAAATACCTGCCAAAGCCTAAATGGTTCAGCTATCTTTGGTCATGCTCAGAAGAGAAAGGCCAAAATGGAATGTGTTCCAGAATTCACGCATTGTTTCTTATCAGTCTGTGATTTACTTATCAGTCTGTGATTTATTAGTGCAATGAGCTGACTTTCATCGATTTTTGTGAATAGCAGCTTCAGATATCTCATCCTAAAACTAAGATCCAATGGTACTGTTAAAATCACTGAAAGTTTGTTCGCAAAAAGGAAATATAACGTAGATCGCATATTACCTACACAGTGGGTTTTTGGATGTTTGTGTTGAGAAATAGGAAAATGCTTAATAATTGCTATTCTGGACCACCTTCCTAAGACTAACCCCTCAACTGTCAAGTTATTTTGACGATTTGCGTACATAAATTGTCAATTTTTTTAATTGCAAAAATCAAATGTTTGCCGCGCAATCAAAAAATTTTAAAAAAATGCTGTACACTTTGAACATAAACCTCTATCCTTTGAAACCTTCAGTAAAGTGCTACCATCTATTGAACTGAAGCCGAAATAATCTTCTTGCAATATATATTCGAGTATAACAATACGATGCACTAAAAAAAAAAAATTAACCTGAGTAATACTCGGCCGTGACATTTTGGAACACCAGTGTTATGCCCGAGATTATTTCAGGCATGACAGTTAAAAGGTTAAGGGATGTGATAAAGAATAATATACCAGATGGAACAACAATGTTCTCAGACTGCTGGAAAGATTACAAATCATCCAAATCAGAGGCTGCAGGATATAATCACTTCACGGTGAATCATTCGTTTAATTTTACTGTCCTAGTCACATACTGTCATATCCCAATGCATCAAACATTTTTGGGACACCACTAAATGGTGGAACAAATATCGGAGAGGGATTGCTCATCCACATTTCGACTCCTACTTAACAGAATTCATGATTTGTCACATACATCTGAAGGCTGAAATGTGGATATTTGTCAATTTATGTCTCCCTTTTAGGACTCCTGCTCATTTTAGCATATATGCATATGTTTTTCATAACACAAACTACTTTTCATACTTTCAAACTTTTCATAGTTCAAGTACATAATAAGATTTGATTACTTGTACTGCTTATATTAATTTTTTACTTAATTCTTGAGTTGCATTTTATCTGGCATATGGTACTTACATGTTATCACAAGTCCCCAAGTTTTCAGAATAAGCCCAACTCTGGCAATCGTACATAACCATTTCATTTATTTTATGAGCAAACCGCGATATCTGTTGCGTTAAACTTAATTTTCTAACATGGACTTGTGAATTATACCAGCAATTTAAGAAAATACAGTAAATTTTCTGCAGGAATACAGAATTTTGCCGTAAAATTTCTAAAAGGAAGAATTAGAAGATGTATTTGATAGATAGGCACTTATGCTGCAGTTCTCTGATGTTTTTTAAGTGAAAACGCATCACTGTGCACTCTGGAAAAAGAATAACGCAAAATATATGTATGTATATATATATAGAGAGAATGATTTGGAGAAAAAAGAATGCAAGTGTGTTATTTCTTTAATGTATGACATAATCCTTATTTAATAATTAAAATCTGTATTTTAAATTGCTCAGTATGTTTTCTTTTCATACATCGATCATGTCTACTGACTGACGATAAATGTCAATAGTTTAGGAATCCTGGTACTGTTCTGTTATCAGGAACTAATTCAGAAATGTATGCATGTGCCTGTGTGTGTGTATATATATATTTGCATTCATACATTTCTGAATCCGATCCCGATGACAGAACAGTACCAGAATCATGTTTAAAAAACCCACACAAACCAACAATTAAGCATCAATAAATAACTTTTACCTTTTTATCTGCAAAAAATTTCCATATTGCAGCAAGGTGGTTACATTATTACGTTTAGTACCCAGCATATATTATATTTCATAGATATCGATATTAAATGTAAGAATGTTCATTCAATGTACCAACTTTTATTTCAATGGTGCTCGTCCATTAAAAATTAAGGGGGGAAAAAAAGCATTTTAAGACAGCAGGGGAAAAATTTCCATATTCTATTAAAATTACTCTACAAATTTACTTACAATATAATTTACCATTTTAGCAAAGGTTTTGTTTTATGAAAAAATAGAATATTCAACACTGAATATTCTATTTTTTCCAAAATAAAAAATGCAATATGTTGACAGAGTCCTTAATGTATATTTTGCTTTATGGTAACTATAATTTTTACTGTTCATGAGCATGAAGCAAAGAGATGTAAGGAGCTTAAAAGATGAACACAAAAATTTAAGAAAACTTTACTAAACTGAAACGTAAAACAAAATTTTCCATCATCACCTGATATAAAAACATGACTATTAAAAAAAATTACAATTTTTAATATTTAAAAGATATGCAAGCAGAATAAATTGCACTATTCAAAACAGAGTCAGGTTTCTAGCTAACAATGTAACAAAACATTTATCTATCTAAATAGCTAAGTAAAATGGATCGAAATTTCTAAATATGAATGTTTCTAAGTCAGCTTGATCATCTTTACATTCACAGGCATTTGGATTATATTACATGTTATTTAATGCATTTTTACTCTTGCATTTTATTTAATGATCTATTAAACATCATCTTAATAAATGGAAAATTACAAAAACAAATAAAAGTCATGATACAAAAACAGTGAATAAATGATATCCAATTACAATAGCATGTAAGTGAATCAAAAACAGCACTTGCAGCATTAGGTAACAAAGTAAAGAATGTCATAATTCCACTGGGTAAAATAAAATATCAAGACAAAGAAAAAATATTAATAAATGAAATTAAAGATATCTTTTATGTATAAAACCCTTTATAAATACAGATGATGCATTATTACCAAGCGAAATCCAACAAATGGTAAAACCTACCAGTTCGTGTTATTAGTTTAGGAAATTTAAACATTAAAAATGATCATGGAACAAAAAAATTTCAAGAAAATTATGAAAAGTTACCCAGATACAATGCCTCCTCCATACAGATACGAAATATAAAGAAATTGTAGAATCACAAAATCAATCGGAAAAATCGGAAATTGGAAGGAAGTCAGGTGAATCTTCCGGTACAATTCCGTTACCAGGACAGTATTTAGAAATGTATGTATGCACATGTCTATGTATGAACGTGTGGGTATGTGTATATACATACAGATATACATATATAACTGCATACATGCATATATTTCTAAATCCTTTCCTGAAAATAGAATACCAATCTCTTCGGCTTATGACAAACTAACACAAATTTGACAATCAACTCAACAATAATCCACTTCTTTTTTTAATGCCCTTTTTCTCCTGTTTTGATCATCTAAATTAAGCTTCTGCAAGAACTTAAAAAAATATTTAACTTTTTCAGCTGACGTTTATACACTTGACGTAGCATTTCTAAATATACCTATTAACTGAAACAGCAATAAAATTTTTTTCCGAATTTAGGGTTATTTATGTACAAAAGAGCATTAATAACGTTTACATGACATAGATAATAATTTTTGTAATTTTTTTATTTACACATCTTGTAATTGTTGTTAATTTAAAGCACAAGCACAAGACAGAACTTTTTATTTTTAATTTTAATTTCAGTAGCGTAGCATTGTCTACCCAAACATCTTCAAAAGCCGCCAATCTTTACAGACCAATTTTTCACCAACCTAACAGACACGTGATGGAAATTGCAAAATTATAGCAACGAAACAAAAAAATGCTAGAAAGATATATAATGAAACTAAAAACTACACAAAACAAACATCCATCATGAAACACTCAAAATTTCATAAAACAGTAACGTAACAAAATTAAAACTGCAGCAAACACCCATAATAAAACCGACTATTTTCTTGGTGTTCTAACCATGCGCACAGCAATCTGTTTTAACTTAAAGAGAGAGAACTGCAGAATTTTCGGCACTGCTCTCAATGTACATACTAATATGACTCACCTTAACATCAGAGAACTGCACAAAGCTATTATCACAATTGTTTACGAACAGTTCACAAACTACTTTCCAGTTGCAAAATTTCAATAATACTGTAATATCAGAGATAAATAAAAGCTAAGCAAATGCATCATTTTATTACTTTTAACAATACTAATGAAACTCAATCTGGGCAATATTTGCATTTCAACAGTCGGTGAATATTATTCAGCTATCTGCTTTAAAATTTCTTAAAAACGGTTCTTTTGCTTTCCTTTTAGGCATTTCAATCAGTTGAAAATACGATTCTATTAAAGTACATTTTTACACTCTACTACTACTACTACACAAAGCATCATACTTCTGAAAAAAAAAAAAAAAAAAAAAAAAAAACCAATACAAAAGCACTACTTTCTTTTTCATCAGTAGACTAACTCCTCACTTGAATTATGATTCATTATAAAAAAAGAAAAAAAAAAACCTACACTAATAACAAAAACTACAAACATAACCTTTGAATTTCAAAGATGCATACATTTGATTTGTTGCAAGATAAAATATAAAATACATTTTCATAAAATTCTAGATTGCCTATTTCAAAACTTCGCCCAGCGATTCTTGTCACTGCTTGGCAGATAATACAATAGTATCCTAATTTCCTTTACGGTATATAATTATTTTATATGCACATGTATATTTAATCTACACACGCACAATAAATATTCAGTTATGAACAAAATAAACATACATATAATTTTCAGAGAGTAGGCCTTTTTCACAAATGTTCTTTTCTTCAGTTTCAAGTACTTATAATTTTCCTGCAATTTTCAAAATTCTTCAGATTTACACTGAAGCTTATTTAAATGCTGCATCTATCAATTTATCCTGAAGAAAATGAATTTATATACATCTATGTTTCATTACTTCAGCAAAATTTTTAACAGCAATTTCACCTAATAGGTATTAGAAACCATTCACTTATTTTTTGTCTATTTCAAAGGTCAGGAGCAAAATTTGTCATTTTCGTTTAAATGAAGAAGGGGAGGGGGAAAAAGGAAAATAGAAAAATGCATTAGAAATGTAATCAGTTAAGAATCAAAACAATATAACCAACAGCATTAAACAAACGGGAAGACTGATGTCGTCAGATTACTATAAACTAGTGATTTACCAGAAGTTAAGTAACTAGATATAAATAGCAGTTCTGTAGCAGACAATACTGATTTGAATGATTGTTAAGCAATCTGAAGGCAATGTGTAATCATGATGATATAATGGCAATTCATGCCAAAACATGCAGGCAAATTAAACAAAGATTATAAAAAATGGTCTAAAATGGCTTCGCACATTTAAAATAGAAATGCAAAACAATATAAAAAGTTTAAAGATCATGCTATAGCTATTTCTTTTAAATCTTACTTCAATGTGCAAACTTTCCTACCCCTTTTTTTCTTTTTTTAGAAACGGTTTTTAAATAATAATTAATATAGTAGATTATTCATTTTCAGTACAGATACATATGAAAATGATCAAACATGATATTGTATGAGTACTTTCAGCTTTTTAATATTCATATCCCTCAATACGTGTACACTTAACCATTCAATATATTCCCACAAGCAGAAATCGAAAATCTGATATATCTATTGCGAAAATCTTCGCTCATAACCTTGCACAATTTTTAGAAACGTTTTCAATGAAAAAGTTCAAAATGAAGTCAGAAGATAAATTCTCCAGCTCAAAATGAAAGTTGCATATGGCTTTAAAATATACTTTTTATTAAAGATTATCATTAATCAGGGATAACTTAATTTTAGTTGAATAAATTAAATGAGGTGTCACTAAATCAACAACGAGATTTATATTAAAGTGTGTTTAGGTAACTCTTTGTTAAAAGGGTATTTACATGAAACGTTAACAATAAGTTTGACAATTCAGGTGACCAAGCACATGATCGTTTTAACGAGAAAGAGTACCAATTTTTATACTTAACATTTCAAAAATATTATTTAAAAGATAATCATGCAAATATATAAATAATAATATAAATCCTTAAATCAAACTCAGAGAACTTACAAAAAGTACTTTTATACGTTAAGTGAAAAACTTTTCAAATTACCATTTACTTATGCAGAAAAAGGAAATGTAGAAAAATTAATAAAAATTTTTACTTCTTTTTTATTATTTATTGACAAGTAAGTGAAATTCGTTTCTACAGACTAGAGTATTATTCATTAAAAGAATGTACATAGCACCTTCTCCAATAACAAAAATGTGATTCAATAATGTGTTTTCTAATTTTATCTAACTGGACCTAATTTTACCTACGAATTATGTAATGGAACGAATCCTGGTTTAAATGATTTTATACAATAACAAATGAAATATTACAGAAAATCTCTGAATTGCTAAAAATTATTTCTTTGATATTTAGAAAAATTTTAACAATCATAAAATATTAACAGACATAAAATATTCAGTATGATATGTACTAAAATGACAGATAATTTTAAACACCATTTGTACAAACCACTAGCCATCAGCTCAATGCGATTTTATTACAAATTTAACACTTTTTTTAAATGGAACGGTAAAGTTTCAATGATATTCATTTTCGTGTTAAATAAGAAAATGCTATGCACAAAAGACACAATGACCAATACTATAAAAATAATATTTAACAATTACTAACCATGTAACTATTAATGAACTTTTAGGTATCTCACTTTAATAACTTCCCATCTAAAAGAAATTAAATACATATTACTGTCAATGAAACAAAACTAGTTTTTCAAATTCATAAAAATTTTTAAAAACCAAGAAAAATGCATAAAATAACAAAAGAATTCAGTTAACAATATACAAATAGCATATGAATGCACAATTAGTAAAACGAATCTGAGAATCTGATATATTAAATGCTAGAAAAATTCAAAATCTGAAATTAACTTTTATCCCATTATGATACGAAATGCAGTACAAGGAAGAATCCAAATAACAAATTTCAAATATATCCACAATTCAAATAATTAGAAATAACGCCACTCATCTTTCATCGGCCATTTGTAAGGCTTACCTGATGGTGCTAAATAATACAAAAAAGATGTAACAGAAAGAATAGCACTCTTCTAAGCGACAAAACTCAGTATTTAATTTCAATAACCAAGTAAATCACTTTCTTAATTTCAACAAAATACTATTTATTGAGAGAAAGAATACACAGTTTACACATCTCTAATACACTCTACTTAAGTTAACCAGTCACAAAGTTGAGATGTTTGCCTTCTGTTTTATCGATGATTTATGGTTTGGCATTTGGGGATTTTAACCGGTAGAGGGCGACTAGCGTTCCCTTTCCACCGGTTAAAATCTCCGATTCAAGTTTGGGACTAATAGCCAAAGTTGGCGACCACTTGACGACCTTCCGGTCCGGTCCATTTATCACCGGAAAATGTATCGCAACTGAATAAATGTGCTTCGAAATGCCAAGCTGCGGTAAGATTGTTACCCACCCCCCCAAAAGCGAGGTTAGGGTAAGCAGAAAAGGCAGGGTTGTCAGATTTGGAGGGAAATCGTCCATTTGACGACAAAATTAGCGATATGCCATAGACGGAGCCACAACATTTCAGAACGCATTCTTAGCGAGAATCGCAGTGAATTCTTCGCAGTGAATTAGATTGGTAGGGAGTATTCTGCGTAACAGCCTTTACTGCCCAATTATTAACCGTACAGGACATGCATAGTGAGAAAATCTTAAAATCCACTGAAGTGGAACTATTATTTTTGAAACATACAGAATGTTCTCAAAGGCAGGTTAAAGCTATATATAATCTGCCTGTACTGGCGGTTGACTCAGGAGAATGTCTCGGAAGTACTGGCTAGGATCTAAACTCAGGCAGTCTCAACCACAGCGGGGATATATAATCATGCTTCACAGTGACTAGACCCACCGTTTAATCGATGGTAGGCTCAGGCTTGGCAGGGACCGTACTGATACTGTGTTGTCCGCTCCGACTGTGGTGGGACTATAAAGTTTACGTTTTGTTTGATAGTTTTACAGTTGATAGTTCCGGTTGTCCGATGGGAAATAGGCCCGTTGGTGGAGTCGGGGAGACTGGCGGGCCTCAAAGATCGCTTGGGGTGGGCAGCGGGCGTCTGCTGCCTCAATATTGTACTGTCCATATCCTTCTTTCCGGCCCTGACCTAGGGACGCCTGGATATTCTCTCCGACTTTGATTTCTGATTCGTGGTGTGTCACTTGTGCTTTGCTACGTACAGTCGGTCACAAAAGTATTCGAACACCGGTACCCCATCAGAAAATTAAAAGATGGCGTTTTCTCTAAATCCAAGCTCGTGTCGCGACTCTTCTAATTTTTTTCTGAATAACCTCATCTTGGAAAATGGACTATCTCGTTGAACTCCATCTTGGAAAACTGAAATGGACTCTTTGAATTGGGAAACCATTTTGGAAACCCTAATCTTGGGAAAGTGTAATGAAATCGATCTCTCTTTGAATTCGGAAGTCATTTTGGACTCCCTATCTTGGAAAGTGGATTCTCTTTGAATTGGGAAGACATTTTGGAAAATGGAAATGGTTCTCTTTGAACCCCAATCTTGGAAAACTGAAATAAATGCGACCTTTCTTTGAATTCGAAAGCCAGTTTGGACCCCCATCTTTAAACCCCAATCTTGGAAAAACTGAAATGGACACTAGCTCCCTTTGAACCATTTTGGGAAACGCGCCACTGTCTGTTTGGATCTTAATCATGGAAAGTGGAAATGGACTGTCTACACTATCTCTCTTTGAATTGGGAAGCCCTTTTGGAAACTCCATTTTGGAAGAAGTTAAGAAGGTTTTCCAGAATTCATGAAATATTCCATGAAATCATCTTCAGGATTCATGAAGGCCGATGCTATTCGCACCACCGGTGAGATTAGCCTCTTAAGGCTATTCGCACCAACATTAACCAAGCATGCGCATTGGGTTTAACTCCCAGATTATACATAGGAACGAAAAGGAATCTTTTACCTGGATACAGAATCCGGCATACAGTTTGATTGGGCACGGCGCGGACAAGTGGCTCTGTGAGAGTACTATATACCCAGGCAAGGAGTTGGTTATTTTTGGGATTCTTATCCACTAAATGAAGCACTTCTTCGCTGGAGAGGGCAAGACCTCCTCTTCCTCCGTTTTAAGATCTTTTACTCTTCGGAAGGAATGGCCCTCTTCGAAAAACCACTGATAAAATATCCCATTTTCTTCCTGGGAGTGGGGATGAGAGGTAAAATGTCTGTTGCAATCCACAAGAGTCGTCCTTCATCAATATAACATCAAACTGACACAAACTCGTTGTACAAAATACGAATCACCATTTTGACGACAGTAATCTCTCTCTCTGAAAAGAGTATGAAGAAACGTTTTCCGGTCGCCTTTATATATACGAGAAGACCACGTGATGTGGGAAGTGACCATTTGGACCCTTATTAACCTTATTCTCCTATTTTTTATTTTCCCTCGAGACCTTCTCAAAGGAATTTTTCCACGTCATGTGCGACCTGACTATTTATTTTTAGAACACCCTTATTAACCTTATATACATATGACATTCTCAACGGAGTTTTGGATTTCGTGACCTTCTCAAAGAATATCATTTTCTCTCTTCTCCCCTCCCTCTTTCTGAAGAGTATATAAACGGATCGCCAGCGAACTCTTAATATGAGAACATGCTGCTCAAACTGGAATACAATTCTGTCTATTATGTGCATGCGTATGTGGATCTTGGATTCTTATAC
>KK118854.1:24449-148402 GCA_000611955.2 Stegodyphus mimosarum
TCTACAAGAAGCAAAGATATTCTTACCCTCTTGCCTACGAACAGCAGTCATACAACGAGTATTTTCCAAGTCTTTTTCCCCGATCAAGACAATTTTCTTCGCCTAGGAGAATTGGACAACTATTCCTAAGAATGTGGTCAACCTAACCAGATTGTCCTCATGTCGAATGAAGCCGCTTACGTTGCCCAAAAAGCAGTCCATAACGCGTTCCTCTGTTACGAAGCTCAAATTTTAATAGTTTAGCGTTGTTGCAAAGATGAAATTTTACTCGCTTTTTCCCCGATCAAGACAATTTTCTTCGCCTAGGAGAATTGGACAACTATTCCTAAGAATGTGGTCAACCTAACCAGATTGTCCTCATGTCGAATGAAGCCGCTTACGTTGCCCAAAAAGCAGTCCATAACGCGTTCCTCTGTTACGAAGCTCAAATTTTAATAGTTTAGCGTTGTTGCAAAGATGAAATTTTACTCGTTTTAACTTTTTATCTAACTTTTAAACACTTTAATCTCTAACCTACTCTAGTGCCGGACAAACTAAATTAAATATTTACTACTAAAATTCTTCTAGTCAGAAGCGGAGGAAGGAACTGGTTAATTGAACTAACTCACAATAATATCTAAATTAACTATTTCTTAATCAATTAACTCACACAAAGCAAAGCAAATCCATCTTAATAAATCTTAACCTGAAAAACACAAGAAGGAATAAATCTCCTTTGTTACTCGGTAGAAATAAAACTATCTCAACTAAAACATTTCTAAAATTTCACTTAATTTACATATTCACTCAAGAACACAAGTTCAGATTCATTAAACACCTCATAAGCACCAGGGAAGAAATATTCAAAAGAACAATCAGTTCCACTACGAAAACTCAAGCAATAGTTTTAACCAAAATGGCACCTAAAGCAAACATTCAAATATTCAATAAAACGTAAAATCTCCATGTTTCGTAAAAGCCATACGGCTCAAACAAATGAAGTGACTGAACAGACCAACTACATAACACAAAAAACAAATGCAAGTAATAACATAAAATCGCACTCATTTATTAATATCTTGGATAACCTAAAGATAGCTGGCCAGAGTACCCTTAAATACAATAGCAATTAATATTCTGCATTAAATTTCCCTTAAGAGTCTTTTATCAAGATCAGATTTTCAATTTAACATAATAACGATTAATTCGATTACACTAGAACATTAAATGAATAATTTAAACTGGATTTTACAAACATTAAGATAGAAAATTACAACTAGCATAAATTTCATATTTTTATAGACAATAATTTTAAATTCTTTTAAGACACATAATTTTATCTATTATCAAAAGAGTTTTCTTTCTACCAGTTACTCAAGATTAAATTAAATTACCCTCACTTGACAATTACTGTAAAGGTCCCAAAGAAAATATATAAGATAACTCACAGTTGAACTTCCGGAATCCATCATCATAAGAAGCTATAGGCGACATCGGCAGAAGAATTTCCCTAGTTCATAAATTTGTCCTATAAGTAATCGGCTCCAGAATAAAATTCATTAAAATGACATCTTGCAGAATCATAAATGAAGACACCCGGAAATAAAAAATTCTGAAATATGGAAGTAGTTTGTACACGATTTTCAACAATGAGGCTGTAGAAAACACCCATTTTGCGGGAAAATCCACTTCAGGAAGTGTTTCCGTTCTCTAACTCGGAAGAGATCGCTCTAATTTCTACCTCTCGCATTAATTTCTGGAAATATTCTCAATTCATCGCATCCTCAAAACTTGAATCGATCTCTCGTAAATACCGGCGCAGGTTACCGCAGCATCGCAAGCGCGAGCTGCGGTGAAGCTCGGCCGCAGAACAAAAGCCTTCTCTGCTATTAACTTCTTTCTAGTTATACCGTACTCAAAAAAAAAAAAAACTCAAGTCAACTGACTTCTAAACTCGCGTAAGAACAATGGAAAACTCGGTTTCTCCTACCATTAAATATTACTGGTCAAACCTAACACATAAAATTAAATTCTTGCCAACACGAGACTTTCATTATAATTTAACCGAACAAAATCAAGGCCCTTAAATGAATCAAAATGAAGTCATTGTCCACAGTTCACGGTTGCCCAGCTGTAGAAGGATTAACCTACACCTGCGAAAATTTGAGACTAGAATTTCGACCGCCTTTGCTAACAAGCGGAAAAATCTAAGGAGAAAGAACAAAAAACTGCCCTTTCAAGATCCAATTTGCAAACTTTCCTTTCTTCCGAAGTTATAAGCAGGACAACATTCACAAAGCCATAGGGCAAGGGAAAAAGCGGAAAGCCAATTACGATATTAATTTGACTCCTTCGTAATAAAAGACAAGGAAACAACACTATACTGCTCTCAGTTGCAACTGTCATCTTAAAAGCTATTTCCACAGATGTTTCTTCCGTTGAAAGATGCTCCCCTTTCTTCGTTAGAAAATTGGACCGTTGAAGAAGAATAATTTCCTAAATATTTTAAATATGCTCTTTCAAAAATATATATAATCAGTATGCTTTTCACAATTTCAAACTTAAAAATCAAATACAAATAAAAATAAAATACTTAAATAATTGATTACTTAAATGACCACACACACTTAAATTTTGCGACGCAGAATTCGCGACACAACATTCCCCCCACGAACCGGAAAAAAATTTTTGTTAAAATTTTTTGCAGAAAATTAGCATTTCCAAAAACATTGACAAATTAAGTACCAAACAAATATTAAACTTAACTAGTTGTCACGGAGATCTGTGTTAAAAATTTTTTTAATTTACATACAAGGCAATCAGTTAAGCAAATTAAATCCAAAGTCTAGTTACATCTCTAATAAACCGAAAAAACAAACAGCAGGAGTGAAATGTCATAAATATCCTTATTTAATTACTTGGTAAACAAAATGCTCACGAACCAGAACCAAATTAAAGCTCTAGTGAGTAAAAAAATACATCCTTTTTTTCCTAATTAACCAACTGTAACATGAGCCAGAAACGCTTATAACAAAATAACCTCTAAACCGAAATTGAAGTACAACACGTAGAGAAAAACTCCAGAAACGAAACTCAGTAGCTTAACCACAAGTAATCCAAAACTAAGGCTTTCCCTAGCAAGCAAAACCAAGAAAAAAAATTCAATTGCAGCTTGGTTTCAACACAAGAAAGAAAATTAGGGCCAGCCGAAAAACTCCCTAAAGAAGAATGAAGAACCCGAAACCGAAACTAAGAGAACTCTCAAACGTGTGCATACCACCACTACAAAGAAGCCCAATAAAATCAATCGAAAGATTAAAATATTTCTTCAAAGAGCAAAAGAAAAGTTCTAGATACTTCAAATGTACTGAAAACTCATAAATAACCCATTTATAGAAAAATTCTAAGCAAATTTGTCACCAGGAACACGTCAAGAATTAACCGAAGCAAGATAAAGAACACATATAGAAATTCTCAAAATACCAGGAGGTGTTCAAAAATACACAAAAAAAATCGTTTTGACAGTATGAAACAAAAATTGCGTAAAGAGCTGTTTAGGGAATGTGCACCGCTTTGAGAAAACGCAGTATTGAGCAACATCTATACAAAAATGTCCACAGGAAAAATTAAACATACAAACTCAATTTAGCAGCCTGTTAAGAAACAAAAGTGCATGCACTGGAATTGTGAGATGCAGTCCTTAGCATAAACACAAGAAATTACCAAAAAGGCTACTAAATCCTACAAGGAATAAATGTGAAAATCTCAAATAAAGAGGAAGTGTTTTAAAACTCAAAACCCCAAAATAAACTCAAACTCAAATCCAAAAAAATCCACAAATCTGTAGACTAAGCTCCAAGGAAAAATCCACACCGAAACCTGGCAGTATCTCTACCCGTGCCTACAAGCAACAAGTCTTGTGAGTTTAAAACGTTGGCAATAAACTGAAAATGCATAATACATACTAAATAAAATCTCAAAACACCAAATTCACAAAAACTGCTCCAGCAACCTCCCGTATAAGTATTCAGTCTCATTTCACACCAACGATCTTATTCTACACAAAACTCAAATACGAATTAGAATTAAACTTTAAATCTGCAACAAATTCAATCAAGAACTGAAATCGAGTAACGAATGCTAGAAAACTAATAAAAATCAAATTCCTTACTCCGATAACAATTACGTTCACGATTCAAAACCCAGTTACACTACTCACTGAATAATTTTCTCACCAGAATAGCACATAAACAACTTGAACGCCTGTACAAGGAGTGTAGAAAAGTAATTATCCTAATTTCATAAATTACACCACAACAAATTCTTCACAAAATAGGTAGAAATTCAGTTACTCATAAAAACTAAACAAAAAACTTCACTCCAGCTAAAAACTAACTTCCAAAAAAAAATTCAGTCAATCTCTAAACTAATTATCCCTGTTCTTGCGCAACTTTACAAATCTAACCAAAATTAACTTTAAGATACTAACAATTCAATTTTTCCGAAAACAAAATCAAAACCAAATTTTTAACTTATCTTCATAGGCACAAATTGCATAAATCTATTAACACACTTCAAGCAATTAAAAAAATCACTACTTCTTAATCACACAAATACTGTTCTAACATTAAGTCAATTCATTAAAATTAGAAATTTCCAAAACAATTACTTGAAAAGCAATTTACAAAATGAACTCATTAACAAAATTTCAATTCTCAAATACTTCAAATTAAGTGATAAATAGATCAAATATCTAGGTGAGCGCAAAACATTTCATCACTTCTATTCAAAAACATAATATTCACACCAGATACAAAATAAAATAGAAATTACATATAATAAAAATTCAAAATAACAAATTCATTGTGGTCTGCCAGTCGCGAGATCACGACACCATTGTTACGACGTTGAAAGTTTAATGGTTTAACATTGTTGCAAAGCTAAAGTTTTACTCGTTTTAACGTTTCATCTAACTTTTAAACATTTTAAATCTCTAACCTACTCTAGTGCCGGACAAACTACTAAAATTCCATTTGGTGTCCACATCGGATATTTTCCAAAATTGATTCAGAACCCAAGAATAGCCTGAGAACATTGAGATTTTGTATATCGGACTGGTATAACATACAGTTGTGCCCCTTCCTTTTGATTGCAATCCATGGCACCAAACATATATATGTATATATATACTATATATATATATATATTTCAAAGTTTATTTAAATTGTGATTAAGTGTTTTATGTTAGTGCATTTTAAGTGATATTCCATCTAGTGTGACTTCGATTTATTATTATAAGTGATACTGAAAAATTAGCGTTTTCGTTTTGCGTGTAGCTAACCATAATTAGCCTTTGTGAGTTTTCGCTTCGGAGAGTCCGCATCATTAATGAGGTACCTGCGCTGAGTTTCATACTACTCTTCTTGAATTATGATAGGTATGTTTTTGTTTTACCCTTCGCCAATTTCTGGTAAGGTTTACGTTAGCATATTGTCATGAATAAAGAGGAGGCTTTTAGGCACGTTGCAAAATGGTGCGAAACGCACAAAATGGAGATTACTCCAGATAATATCATTCAAGTTAAGCAAAATTTACATAGTGAGTATTTTGAAATGCGAAACTCAGGCAATCTTAATCAAGACCAGATCACTCACATAAACGAGACAGAGAAAACACTTTATGCTCTTAACGCATTTCAAACTGAATTAGAAAATAATAGCTTAGCTACATCATCAAATTCCATGGATACTTCAGTAGTTTCTGAAAACAATACCTCATCTAAAACTAAGAAAAAGAAAATTTTAATGGACATTGAGGGTTTTATTACTCCTAGAATTACCCACAAAAGAACACTTTCAAACTCTGAAATAGAAGAACCAGCCCACAAAAATAAATTTCAGGATCTTAATCCTGAAGACAACATTTATGCTTCTCAAGAAGAAGGTGAATTTTTTACGCCAAATAAAACGGCAAGCCATATTCCTCCCATAGTCCTGGCTGATTTTACGATTTTACAGGGGACTGGGATAAGTTAAAGGATGAGATTGAAGAGAAACTTGACATTAAGAAATATCGCGCAACCTCAGTGGTGGAAATATGACAATTAGAGTCTTCGACTCTGATCACTATTGTTTACTTACAAAATTTCTAGGTGCATTGGCTATGCCTTTTCATACCTATAAAATGAATAGTGAGAAACCTATAAAAGTGGTAATAAAGAAATTACCACGGAATTCCAACCCAGACATGATAAAGCATGAGTTAGAAAAAGAAGGAATTCCAATAATCAAAATCCGTCAGATCACTCACATAATAGAAGGAAATATTCCTTGTTTCTTGTGGAACTTGCAAGAAATAAGGAATAAGGCATGAAAATATATCAAGTTAAAAAAATCAGAGGCCTAGATGTTGCCATTGAATCTTATAAATCTCGCCGAGATCCCGTTCAGTGCCATAGGTGCCAGAGGTACGGACACGCTCGGGATAAATGTTATTATAAACCCAGATGCCTTAAATGTGCAAAACCATACGAAACTTATACTTGTAAACAGACAAAAAATGACAGAGATAAACCTCCAGCTTGCGCCCTTTGCGGTGAAAATCACGTTTCATCGCACAAGGGTTGTTCAAAACATCCTTTTAATGTTAAAAAACAGATTGAAGCTTTTAGTGAAGCTTTTAGAGAACAAAATGAAGCAAAGAAAACTCAAAATTACAAACACAATGCTGAAGATTTCCCTAATCTTCCCGGCACCAGTCAGGAGAATAAGCCGCAGAAAATCATACAGACTGCCTCTGCTTGGAATAAATCAATCAGCACAGATGAAACTATACCCGCATCGAAACCCAACGAATTGAATTTCTTTGAATAGTTAAAGCTGCAATTTATGCAAGTCAAAGGATTCCTCAATAAATTCAAGTCAGCTAAAACAATATTTGATAAATTAGAAGTCGGCACGTCTGCCATTGAGTATTTTACTAATTTAAACTATGAATTTGCAACCCATTCAATGTTTTGGAAATTTTATTTCAGCTACAAACAGCCTTTTGAAAATTAGTTATTTCAACGCAAACGGTATACGACATCAACAACTCCAAATTCTTAACTTTCTTAACAAACACAAAATAGATATAATGCTTGTTAACGAAACGCATCATCGTCGCAACAAGTTTCGTTTGCATGGTTACAATATCATCAGAGAGAACAGATCTCATAATAGAGGCAGTGGAAATACCATCATCGTTAAAAGTCACATTAAAGCCACTAAATATAATATCAATAGCTCGTGTACTATGGAAAATGTTGCAGCACTCATATATAGTGGTTTCAGCGAACCGTACCTACTTATTTCTGTATATAACCCTCCATCAAATAGTCTCAACTCAACAAATCTGGATTTACTCACAAACCAAAATTATCCCTTTGTCATTGCTGGAGATCTAAACTCTAAGCACTTATCATGGCACTGTAGAGCACCAAACAGAAACGGGAATATACTGAATAATTATATCTTAAATAATGACATAAGACTTATTGCTCCTGAGCAACCCACGCATTATGCTTCGAATGGACGAAGAGATATACTTGACATTGTATTGATGAAAACTTACCCAATATCCCTAATTTAGAAGTTTTTAACGAATTATCCTTAGATAACCAGATAACCTTCCTGTCATTTTCGATTTTTATGGTTTTTACCCACCTCTTCCCAAAGTAACAACCAGAATCAACTGGCAAATATACGCAGAACAACTTAATTCCATAAATAGCCATGCTTCACTGCAGCACTGTAGTGACATAGAAAATGAAATCTCGAAACTTAATAGCAAGATGCAAACCGCCATTAAAAATTATACATATTGTGTTAAAGAAAAGAACCCCTATGGCATCCCTAAAAATATTAAAAACACAATGAAGGAGCGTAACAGACACCGTAAAAGGTGGCAAATTACCGGCGATCCTAATGAAAAACGGCAAATTAATTATCTTAATAGAAAAATAAAAGAAGAAATTTCAAATTATAGATCCCAAATGTGGGATAATTTACTTGAAAATATTGATTTAACGCCGGACACAATCGGGAAAATTGCCAGATCACTGCGGAAACCCTCAGCCAATCATTTGCATTATATTAATCACATGGGTCAAACATTTCACTCTGAAGTAAAAATCGCTGAATTACATGCCGAAAAACTTAAAAATGTTTTCGATAAACATCCTGAAGAAAACTCTGAACACGAAAAGGAAATTACTTTCTCACTCAATAGCATACTTAATAGACTGAATACTAATTTCATCTCCCCTGCATCTCCGCAGGAAGTTAAGACAATAATTAAGAATTAAAGAAGAGAAAAGCTAAAGGTTCGACTCAATTTCTAATGAAGCCCTTCAAGCTCTACCCAATACATCTACAGTATTAATAGCAAATATCTTTAACGCCTGTGTTTGCCTGTGCTATTTCCCATCTCAGTGGAAACACTCTATTATTGTCACTATCTTGAAAACTGGAAAGGATTATCGTCCCATAAGTCTTCTACCGGCACTGAAAAAAGTTTTCGAACGAATTCTCAGTGCTCGGCTTACGAAACATCTTGAAAGATTGGATTTAATTGATAAAAATCAGTTTGGATTCCGAAAAGGACTCTGTACTACCCATCAGATTCTCAACCTAATAGAATTCATTGCACAGGAATTTATCAAAAAGAATGGAGTAGCTGCATGCTTCCTCGATTTTGAGAATGCCTTTGATCGAGTGTGGCATGCAGGCTTACTACACAAGCTTTCTAACTTCTTACTGCCAAACAGCTTTATCAAACTCATCTATCTATTCCTACTTAAAGCGAAGAACCTTTCAAGTCAGGTCAGGAGATACTCTATCTAAAAAAAACCTTATTTTTACTGGCGTCCCACAAGGGTCCGTTTTAGGCCCAATATTTTTTACAATATTTATTAATGATATGCCAACACCATTCTCTATCCTAAAGTATGCTGATGACACAGTTATACTTACTAGCTCCAGAAGTCCCCAGCATGCTCTGGACAAGTTACAACTTCAGGTTAATATCATACAAAAGTTGTGCCAAGATTGGAAAATATCTCTCAACTCATCTAAGTGCTGCATAGTTCTCTTTAGACGTTACGAGAAAAACTATCCTGTTAAGTTCAGTATCACCATTAATAATTCCCTAGTTCCTGTTGCTGATTCTTAGAAATATTTAGGAGTCCACATCGATAAAGCTCTCAAGACCCATATCCAGTATATCTTAAACAAGGCAAATGCTGCTTTCATGCCCATCTACTCATTAATAGGCAGAAAGTCAAAATTAAATCTTCGTACAAAGAGAACCTTGTATGTCACTCTCATTCGGCCAATCATCCTATATGCGGTCCCTGCCCGGGCTACAGCCAATAAAACCGAAGGACAAAAGACTAATGTTTTACAAAATAAAATCCTCAGAAACATGATAAACCCACCATGGTATGTTAGAAATGTTTAAATTCAAAGTGATTTCAATATCTACCCGATACATGATCAAATTCTCATAAGTTTTCATAATTTCTTTGAAAAAATGAAAAACTCTCCATATACAGCTATCAGAAGCCTCACAAAATGTGATCCTACTGAAGAATATACCGTTAAAAGACCTCGAACTATCCACCATAATGCGTTATGGTGGTGATGTACATATTGTATCATATTATTTCTCGTAAACTTCGCATCATTAGTGTTACTCAAAACTGTGTGTGTATATATTTTACTTGCAAAGGTAGGACTTTGTGCTTATTATCTCTTGCAAAGATAGGACTTTGGTTTTTTTTTATATTTAACCAAGAATTTTCAAGATTTATTTACATTATTTAATGATTTCTGATATTTAACATATCAAAAAGTCATCCAAATTACTAAAGAAACTAAAGGATCACATCCACAAGCTACTATTATACATATTTCTCATCTTCAAACACTTAAAAAATTCAAACCTCCTTAACGGACTGAAGGACCAATCACTTTACTTGTACACGTCATGTGACTTGCATTGCCTAGCCTCACTCTCTCTTAGTTAGATCCCACTTCACCCCTGGACGCCATGCATATAGCATGCACATCAATTGCTATATATAATTGTTTATCAACTACAAAAATTATTAACTAATGAGTATAACTCAATTATTGATCTCGCTCCTGTGTGTGGTGTTAAACACCTTTAATTTAAACTTATACTGTTAATGATCATTGGCATAATATTTATGTACTCGTTATAACTCTTCAGTAGTTGACTACCAGCAGCAAAATTAAGATCAAGATCCAAGACTACAAAAATTCTTCTAGTTAGAAGCGGAGGAAGGAACTGGTTGATTGAACTAACTCAAAATAATATCTAAATTAACTATTTCTTAATCAATTAACTCACACAAAGCAAAGCAAATTCATCTTAATAAATCTTAACCTGAAAAACACAAGAAGGAATAAATCTTCTCTGGTACTCGGTAGAAAAGAAACTATCTCAACTAAAACATTTCTGAAATTTCACTACGAAAAATTCCATTACGTAAACTCAAGTAATAGTTTTAATCATCCTGGCACCTAAAACAAACATTCAAATATTCAATAAAACGTAAAATCTCCATGTTTCATAAAAGCCATACAGCTCAAACAAATGAAGTGACCGAACAGACTAACTACGTAACACACAAAAAACAAATGCAAGTAATAACATAAAATCACACTCATTTATTAATATCTTGGATAACCTAATGATAGCTGGCCAGAGTACCCTTAAATACAATAACAATTAATATTATGCATTAAATTTCCCTTAAGAGTCTTTTATCAAGATCAGATTTCCAATTTAACATAATAACGATTAATTCGATTACAGTAGAACATTAAATGAATCACTTAAACTGGATTTCACATGCACTAATATGAAAAATTACAAATAGCATAAATTTCATATTTTTATAGACAATAATTTTAAATTCTTTTAAGACACATAATTTTATCTATTATCAAAAGAGTTTTCTTTCTACCAGTTACTCAAGATTAAATTAAATTACTCTTACTTGACAATTACTAGGTACCAAAGAAAATATATAAGATATATATGAAAATATATATGAACTTTCGGAATCCATCATCATAAGAAGCTATAGGCGACATCGGCAGAAGAATTCCCCCAGTTCATAAATTCGTCCTATAAGTAATCGGCTCCAGAATAAAATTCAAGAAAATGACATCTTGCAGAATCATAAATGAAGACACCCGGAAATAAAAAATTCTGAAACATGGAAGTAGTTTGTACACGATTTTCAACAATGAGGCTGTAGAAAACACCCATTTTGCGGGAAAATCCACTTCAGGAAGTGTCCGTTCTCTAACTCGGAAGAGATCGCTCTAAATTCTACCTCTCGCATTAATTTCAGGAAAAATTCTCAATTCATCGCATCCTCAAAACTTGAATCGATCTCTCGTAAATACCGGCGCAGGTTACCGCAGCATCGCAAGCGCGAGCTGCGGTGAAGCTCGGCCGCAGAACAAAAGCCTTCTCTGCTATTAACTTCTTTCTAGTTATACCGTACTCAAAAAAAAAAAAAACTCAAGTCAACTGACTTCTAAACTCGCGTAAGAACAATGGAAAACTCGGTTTCTCCTACCATTAAACACCTGCGAAAATTTGAGACTAAAAATTCGACCCCCGTTGCTAACAAGCGGAAAAATCTAAGGAGAAAGAACAAAAAACTGCCCTTTCAAGTTCCAATTCACAACCTTTCCTTTCTTCCGAATTTATAAGCAGGACAACATTCACAAAGACATAGAGTAAGTGAAAAAGCGGAAAGTGAATTGCGATATTAATTTACTGCTTCGTAACAAAAGACAAGGAAACAACACTACGCTGCTCTTAGTTGCAACTGTCATCTTAAAAGCTATTTTCACAGATGTTACTTTCGTTGAAAGACGCTCCCCTTTCTTCGTTAGAAAATTGGACTTTTGAAGAAAAATAATTGCCTAAAGATTTTAAATTCACTCTTTCAAAAATATATGTATTCAGTATGCTCTTCACAATTTCAGATTTAAAAATCAAATACAAATAAAAATAAAATACTTAAATAATTGATTACTTAAATGACTAAACACACTTAAATTTTGCGACCCAACCAACACCTCTTCTCTTGGATGTTTAGAATCTGTATGGAACCCTTAACGAAAGTCGTGGAGGACGGTGAAATTTACATTGTCCTATGAGACAGTGTAGAAGACGAAGTCCCATCCTCTTCCTAACTCAATTCCGGGTCCATCGCCTATTTAAAAGGCTGGAGAGATGAATCTGAAGACCAAAAAAATGGGTCTTGGAAGGAATGAGTGCGATGCATTCGATTCCCTCCAAGACCCATTCTCTTGAGTCACTCTCTTATGCAATCTTGGATGTCGTACAATATATTTTCCATAGGATCAAAATTCCAGAGTTGACCTTGTGTAGGCTAGAAACCGACTCCCCTTGAATAGATAAAGTCCATTCCAAAAAAATTTTGAGTCGGAAAATTTTTCTCAGAGAAAAATCTCTGGCTCAGATGTGAAAAAAAATTGTTAATTTTAATGATGTCTTAAAAATATTTTTGTTAATTTTAATGATGTGTTTAAACAAAAAAACTTTTTGTTAATTTTTATGATGTTATTAGACATTATTAAAATTAATAAATTTTTTTTTTTTACTTTTGAGCCAGAGATTTTTCTCTGAGAAAAATTTTCGCAGCCAATAAGACGACTCTTTCTTCCACAATCATCTCAGCGTTCTCAATAAAAGCATTCCAAGTTTCAGTTTAGAGTTCACATAACTATGTGCTCTTGTAGATGTAACACGCCTTCGATCTGGATAATACTGTAAGATCGTGTGACAAACCTCTCTGTCTCATACCTTTCTAAACCTCAATAGGGTTGTTTGAAGTGTACACGGAAATTTATATCGCCTTAACGGTGCGGTTTGAGGTGTCAACTAAACATGGTCTGTAAACACCTCAACGGTATGGTTTGAAATAAAATGGTGTCTAACCTTTCTAACACTTCAGTTGAAGAGGGATCTTTGAACGATATGATATAAAGTAGACCATAAATCTTTGAACTGCATGATATAAAGTGGGCCATAAATTTTCCCTCATACCTTTCTCAAACTTCAACGGTGGATGTCAAAGAAACCTTTGAACACCTCAACGGTGTTGTTGAAACTGAAATCTTGGAATGCGGGAGATGTTTGTGATTCTGATAAATGGCGTGATTTTTGTTCTCATGACTAAAAAGAAGGTTTGAGATCCTTATAAGGTACCGCCTTATTTGCATGGGTCAACTGAACATGGTCTGTAAACACTTCAACGGTATGGTTTAAATGGAATGGTCTCTCAACTTTCTAACACCTCAGTGTTATGATTTAACCCTCTCAGCTTTTACCGACGGGTTTTTTCGTATTGAAAGATGGCTTTCCAAATCGTTACAAACGGAATATTTTATCAGCTTTGATGAATTCGAAATCATTTCAAACCATTTTTTCTGCTTTGCATTTTCTACCTCGAAATCGTTGAAGACGGAATATTCTGTACTTTCTTACTCATATGATGCATTTTTTACCCTAAGCAAAATACTTCCGTTTTACTGTAAGTGTTATCTAATAAAAAGGCTCCAAATGATATTTGATAATCAATATTTTACTGTTATGAAGATGTGTTTATTTCCGAATTTCGATACGGTTAGGACATAAATTACTCAGCAGGTAAGAGTAAATACTTATGAAAAATAATTGTCAGTAGAAGAAAAAATGTAAATAGCTTTTTATAAAGTCGTCGCAATCATTATACGAAGGTGAAAAAAGTATAATGGTGATCTGGATGATGTAAAAAATTTCTGAAAAGGAAATAAGAATTTCTGATTCTTTGTCTGGATCAAGCTTTGAAATGACACAATCAGGTGCTCGGATAAAGATAAATAGACAACTTTAACTTTCATGGACGACTTTCGGAGGGAAAACAATTTGTTATTTTACAACTACGGTTACTTGATTAAGACAAAGGAGGGCTACCTGTGTATGCGGAGGGATGCCTTCGTGGAGGACGTTTTAAAGGAAACTGGCTCGTACTTACATTGCACATGAGGAAAACTCAATTCCATGTCGAACTACTAGTGTTCAGCGACGTTACTGCTTCGCCGCTAGTGAACGTTATTTGCGACAAAAGACTGATGAGCAATGTTAAATTAGGTACTGATTACCATTTATTTTTAAATTTATTAGTTAATACTTATGATTGGGGTTTTACTAAAAATGCTAACATATGTATGTATTTCTTGAAATCAGTTTTCACATCTTATTAACATTGTATGTGCAGTTTTTATGATATCATACCGTCATGACCACTAAATTAATTTCACAGCCTAAGAACAAAATAGGACTCTTTAAAATTTAATATCTAGTTTTTGCTTCGTTTGAAATATTTCTTTTCGGTTTGGTTTATTCGACAAAGTGCTTGAGGGCTATCACCCAAGGGAGGGGTGCCTTCATGGAGGACTGTCTCAGGAAAACCTGCTCCTATACATGTTACGCAATGAAAGAATCACGAAAATGTCCATACACCCAGCCCATTTGCCGGGATTCGAACCGAACTACCTGCAATCAGCGATTTTACAGCTTGGCCATTGGTGAGCGTATTTTTTTGAGTTAATTATCGTAATAGTGTATGTTTAATATGCATCAATAACAATCTGTGCTTACTATTGTGAGTTACATATCCAGTGATGTTAATCCCTTAATAAGTGAGTGATGTTAATTAATGGATTTGTGTATTTGAGGGCTTTGTGTCTAAGAGCAGTAAAGCTTTGGTGGAGGTCTGTCTAAGCGGAATTAACTCATATCCACATTATACATGGGGAAACCACCGTAGTTGATACAAATGTGATATTTGTCACTGTGAATGATACAAATCGTACGATTTGGTATTCAGTTTCAAAAAAAAAAAAAAAAAAAACATTTTTTGAGAAAGAAATCAAAGAAATCAATGGGCAAAAAATAAAGAATTGATGAAATAAGTATTAAAATGCAAATCTCTTTTATATCTTGGGCCATTTGTTACCATTTAATTTGTCTTTTAATATCTTTTCATATTTTATTTAGATATTGCTTTCTTAATTTTTAAATATTTTGCAAAATGCGAAAAAATTATGAAATTTCTTCATAAATTCTCGCAATTTTAAATATAATTTTTTTCCGAATTCTAAAAATGTACTCTTGATATAACAAAGAGATACAGTATTCACTAAATTAATATACTTGTAACGTAATCATGATAGTTGTAATGTACTCAAGCTTTAAAAAAAAATTGATAGACTAAACAATTTTTTTCACCGTTCAAGGCAGAAACATGGTTTCAATTTCAAAAAAATAAATAAACAAGAAAAAATACGAAAGGTTTCAGATCTTAAATCACGTTCAAAGACGCGTTTTTTAACATTTTGTGTGTTACCTTTATTTATTAAATATCATTTTCTTCGCACTTAAACCATAAAATTCAGTTCAAGAGCAATATCACAAAATAATTTTAAAATGAGCATATCTTTAGAATTTCCGATACAGAGTCTCGCGCGCTAGACATAAAAACCTTTTTTCTGTACAACGTTGCCATTGCTTGCTTTGAAATCCTTGAGTTTGTTAATCAAAAATTCATTAAAGTTTTACAAAATATGAATCGATAATAAAACATATTTTAAATTTAAAATGTGGGCTTCCAGATGTCCATATTCGGGTGGAAACGTTCAATATTCAAACTTTGGTGGCTCTAGGTACCGTTGTTTTATCACAATGCAAGAAACATACATACATTTATGCAGATTCTTCATTATTTAGTTTCTTTAATATAGGGCAATAATATTTGTTGGCAACAATTTGAAAAGTGAAACAACGCTTTTAATGAATCGAAGCAAAATGCCAAAACGAAATTAATAGTCATTCTGAGCAAATTGCTCCTTTGGACTAATAAATAAATGAAAATAAAACAGCCTTCCGCACAACGACAATTTTTTACTAATTTTATTACAAATCCATGAAGCAAATTTCTTTTTGTTCTGCAAAAGAAATAAATATGTCACTGAATAATATGTTTTTCAATGTACTATTAGAATAAGAAATCCATACTCGTCTGACGCAAATTAACTGATGTACATTTCTAATCGAAATTTTGCAGGACAGATTTCAAGTATTACTTTCAAGCACTAACTACACAGAAATTTCCTTTTTTAAGTTTTAAAATACAGTTTTCAATAGTTTAAGCCATGAAAACTTCATTTTCCTTTCCTTTTCAGCAAGGGCATCATCAAGGATTAAACTAAGTCTCATAATTTTACCCAACCGATTGCTTTAGCTAGTAGAAAAATTTCTCTGACCTTCCCAATTTCTCTGTGTACTAAATATTTTACTAACTGTATTTATTACGTAATGCCGCCCAGATGAGAAAATGGTTCGTGACTCTGACTGCCGTACCGAAAAGCCCGAGTTCGAAACCCGGATAAGGCATGAATGTAATTTGTCCATCCCTTTATAGGAGGCAACAGTTTTGCCTTATTAGGTGCCTCCGTAGTATCGTGACCACCGCTTCTGGCTTTAGTATTGGCCAATGCCTAAAACGGCTAGTGCTCGTCATTGAAAAAGAATTATTGAGAATTAGTCTTTTATTAAACGTAGCCCATATTTTAAATAAATAGTTAAAATGCATTATGTATTTAGAAGTGAAAGTACTTGCATGAACTATTTTCCGCAGTTTCAGGTAAAAGCAAATAAAAGTATAATTTTCTTTTGCGGCTGTGAATGTTATATGATTTGGATTATGGTAAAGCACCAACAGATGCTTCTGTGGAGGGCTTTCTAAAAGAAACTGTCTCATTACCCGTAAGGAAAAGCAAAAAAAAAGGTCTTTATTTAATGGAATGAGAGGAAACATTTAAGTAGACTGATGTATTCACGGAGAATTTTCTAAAGGAAACTGCTTTGTATTCATGTTACACATAAGGAAATCCACGGAGATGTCCAAACATTTAGATTGTTAGCCGGAATTCGAATCCGATTTAAACTAGCACTCTTCAAAAGACGTCTTATCTACTCTATTACTGCTGAGCCAAAAATCTAATCGTTTCTGCAGTTATATTGAATTCGAATAGTCATTGTATTACAACTGCAATTATAGCTGTGTTAGTTGTAATTTTAACTGCAAATTAATTACAATGAATCCCCAGCTTTCCTCAGTCAGTAACAGATAGCTTAAATTTTAAAGGTAAATAAAAGACCTTATAATTTGTCCAATGACAATATGAGAAAGTGTATTCGCCAGAGATGGTCGAAGTTTAATTAGGATCTTATTTTTCGCAAACTGGCAATATTTGCCATAGGCTACTCGAAGGTTGTTTCCTAGGCATGATCGTGTCTACAGATTTTGTTTTGCAAAGAAAGTATTTTATATCATAGATAAAAATAATGCGTCTCACTTAAGGTGCAATAAAGAGCGAGTACTGGTAAATTTAATTGGAATTACATTATAATTCTAGTTAATACGGGTACGATTTTATTTTAACGGCCATAATTATAGTTGTAATCGCAAAAAACGTAAAGTGTGTTCTATAGATTAGCATACATCTATTTTTTGAAGCACAATATTGAGCATTTTAACAACTTCGTTACTGAAAAGATGTTTCACTATTCCCTTGAAATGTATATTCGATAATATTTTCTTATTGCTCTACTGATATATTTTCCATCACAATTTATAAAACTTTGCAGTGAGAATACATTATACAGAGACAAACTATATGCATTATACTAATTATTATTATTATTATTATTATTGAAGTCTCGCAGCATTGCTTATAATTCAAAAAATAATATAGCTTTTCAATATCAACAAATTTAATTTTCAATAAAATCCACTAATTCGATTGATGCTTAAAAACTGCAATTTATTGCTTTAGGCATTTATTATGAAAATGGTCAGTTACATTCGATTTTAGACAACACACACTAATTCGATTATTATTTACGTGTTCCGCCCTAAGACACTATATAAAAGGCAGGGATGCCTTCGTGGAGGACGTTTTAAAGGAAACTGGCTCGTATTAACACGTCATACATGAGGAAAAGCACGAAAACGCCCATGGAGCCAGCCCGTTTGCGGAATTCGAACCTCAAACCGAACTACCAGCGTTCAGGGACTTTACAGATGGAGGGGAATGCTTTATAATGAGGCTATTTTAATACTTTTGAATTTTCATGAACTAAGTTCCATTAAGGTTCACTTAAAGGGAACACTCAGCGGAAACACTCAAAAAGAAGTTATGCTATATTTACACATTTTGAAATGGTTGAATATACAGTACATTCTTGTAAAGATAGTGCTCGATATGTTGCGTTTTCTGATAAAATGCATGTGTTGCCTAAAATCGAATGTAAGTGACCAATTTCAGAATAACTACCTAAAATAGTTAACTGTAATTTTTAAGCATCAATCAAATTAGTGGATTTCATTGAAAATGAAATTTGTTGATATTGAAAAGCTATATATTTTTTTTTTTTTTTGAATTATAATGAATGCTGCGAGACTACAGCAGGCCTATTAGCTGCAATAAAATTCAGGATATGGTAATTAAAAAAAAAAAAAAAAAAAAAAAGAAAAGAAAGGAAAAGAAAGCGGAAAAGGAATTCTAGGGGGAATTCCTTCTGAATAGCAGGCGAAAAGGAGAAGGCTTTGCCATGGTGAAACATTGCAAACGTGTAGACGAAATGTTAATACCATACGGGTTAAAACACGGAGGACAAAAGTACTATAATATAGACACCTGTAGTGTTTTCCATATTAGTTATATCAATATTAATACAAGTCACGAAAAATACTTAAAATAGACATATTTCAAAAATTTAATGAAAACAAATTGCAGTCTGAAAAAGAAAGAAAGAAGTACAAAATGTGCAGAATGCAAACATGTTAACTTCGATTTAAGGGTTCAAAAAAGAAACTACGAATTTTCGTTACTAACTTCAAATTTAAAGCTCCTCAGCTATTGTTAAACTGTGCCTTTTCTCACGCGAAATTCTGTTATCGACAAAATGTCTTATGCATACAAATGCTGCTTTACAGCCTGCCTTATCCTACCCAATAAGTTTAGAAAACAATATCTAAGCATACAAAATGGTTTCATTCATCTCAAATAGAAGAGAGTAGCTTTAAAAAGAGAGCGGAACTTTTAAACTAATTTGGTTCATGGCCCGAAAGTAATTTCGGCAAAACTTTTGCGTCCGCATGGAGCCTGTCAGCTTTTACAACTACGAATCAGAGAATTTCAATTGTCTAATAGATAATAAACAGGGAGAATGGCAACGAATGCAAGCTCTTTCCTCTTTTTGCCCTAAGAATGAATAGCTCGTAGGGGAATTCTGCGAAAGTTTCATTCCAACGTTACTACAGTATTGCTCCTTCCAGACAATGTTTTCGGAAAGCAAATCATAATTTATGGGGAAAAAAATTTTCTAAGAATTATGGGATAAATTTATGATGAGAATAAAAGAAGAAAGAAATCGGAACATCTTCTCTAGTAATTATTGCACTTCTCGAAAATTGGGTTCAATATCACCTTTTCAAGAAAATGACAGATAAAATGGGTTTTAGATATAGAATCTCAAAATCCTCAATAGCTATCCAATATTTTGTGTTTGCAAATGTTCATTTAATTTGAATTTCAACCAAATATTGAAAACAAACATCTCCGTACGGAGATTAGCGGGGAAAAAGTCTCCGTACTAACGGAAAAACTACGAATTTTTATTCTCATTCTTTTACGACGTAGGTTTGAATTCCGGCTAATGCATTCGTTGCGTGATATTTTCGTGATTCTTAAATTGTAAATGCGAACCAGTTTTCCTGAAAATGTCATCTGCAAAGGCATCCCTTCCCTCAGAGAGGTAGCCATCGTATAGTTGCATTTGTTTTTAGTATTCTTTGGAATGAAGATAAAGAAAATACGTCAAAAGTATCATCATATTTTCGTAAACTGATGTACAGTGTGAAACAACAATTTTAAATATCAATTTGTTACGGCAGAAATTGTAAATTGCTGCATTATATATAAATCTTTCTTCAGACCTTCCGGAAATTA
This sequence comes from Stegodyphus mimosarum, assembly GCA_000611955.2. NCBI lineage: Eukaryota > Metazoa > Arthropoda > Arachnida > Araneae > Eresidae > Stegodyphus > Stegodyphus mimosarum. The sequence continues at coordinate 44,600 of KK118854.1, forward strand.
ATCTGCATCCATCCACATAATTGAGAAGCAGGATCTACGCTATGCATTTTGTCTCCCAGTGCTGTCTCCGTGGGTTCTTAAATCCCCTGACCGATGTTCCACTAATTTAAAAAAATTGCCATCTTTAAATTTTCTTGCTCGGTGCTTCTCTAGTGTTCTAAAAATTTTGCCGCCCAGTAAATTCTTGTTTCCAAGCCCTTACTCTAAATTCTTACAATTTTGCCATCCCTAAATTTTCTTGTTCGATGCTTCTTTAAATTCTAAACACGTTTCAGTCATTAAAATCTGCCGTCAGGTCTGTTCTTCAGTAACACAGATGGCACTGAAAAATACGAATTTTAATAGCAAGCTTCTTATTTTTCATCAAATAAAGTCCATCAGTTAGTAGTGCTATGGAATCATCAGTTAGTAGTGCTAACATCAAAACGATTTCTTTTTAGCCTAATATTAAATTTTACATTCGTGTGCTTCTCTCACTATTTGATGTTTCGCAAGATTTATTCAAAAATTATTGTTCTTACTTTTTATTGTAAAACAAATAGTTTAAATGGAAATCCTCAGCTTGCTTTTGTTTACTTAAGTTATAACATTTGATAATGGGAATTGAGATATCTAAATAATTTGCGTGTAAGAACCCTAAAAAATGTGAAGTACCACTTTGAAAGCTTTTGTTTTGTTTTGGTTTGGTTTATTTCATTATTCCAAAGCACGCGACGGCTTATCTGCCTAAAGGGAAGAAACTTGCTGGCATCCATATTAGGCAAGGGGAAAATCACGAAAATTCCACTTTGAAAGGTAAAAGAATGTAATATGAATATTCTACATCTATATTTTATTCCTTTTAGTATTCTACATCTATATTCCTTTTAATATTCTACGTCTATATTTTATTCTAAATATTCCTTAAAATGAATGTTAGCAATTTGATACAAATGCCGTCTTTAAGTTAAGAGTTAAAATAATGTTCTTTTATGATTTACATAAGATAATTCTTTCTGTAGAAAATAATCATATGAAAATGCCACAAATTTCACAACCAGGCCATTCATTTCGGGCACGGAGATGTATCTGTGACATTATCCTGTCTGTATGTAGATGTCTTTTTAACAAGGTTGTCGCATAAGATTATGACTGAAATTTCTTTCAAAATGTTCACTATTTTATTACTTCTGCCACCAATAAATGAGATAAAGGCAAAATTTCCTTTTCTAAATATGAAACAAGATAAATGAAATAGATTTATAACAAAATGAATTACAAACAATCTGCCGAAATGATCAACACTAAGCATGCGTTAGTTATTCTAATATTGTATTAATTATCACGTAAATGTAACTTTCAATATTATTTGGTATTTTAAACTTCTTACAAATTTTAACTTAGCGATAAACCTTGATAGCTTGAATCAAAAGTGGATAATTAGTTAAAATAGACCCTTTCACTAGTTCGCAAGATTTTTATGACTGCAATAAGTATATCTATACAAATTAAAATGAAGCTTTCGTTAGTATTACATTTAAGATATTTGCACTGCACTAATGTTCATTTTTGAAGAATTTTTTATTAAGCATTTGCAACAAATTAACATTCTATAAACATACATTAACGTGCCCAAACGCAATAAAAATCAAAATTTTTATTTGATAAGAAATGAAAATCAGAAATATGCACAAACTAGTACCACATCAATAGCGGCCTCCCTTTCCTTTTCTGGATTTCCACACACACACACACACACACACACAAAAAAAAAAGTCTTTTTCTTCTAACCAAAGTATGCAGACAAAACTTACGGTTCCTTCCTTGGTAAGGCAAACGACTATCTCTTTATCGCCTGTAGGCAGTAATCAACGCACAAAAACGTTTTAAAAAATCTATAATAATGGACTTCACACAGTTGTGAAGAAAAACTTCATTTACAAACTGTTCATAATCAGTGTTCCTCAAAAGTGTCTCACGAATGCTACTGCCTTAATAAGCAGCAGTAAGAAATTTTTCATCATTACCATATTCAGAGCCATTTTTTTCATATGTTGTACTTGGATATGTTTGAAGAAGTGACTAGTTTTGTCATCGGTAAAAGTTATCCTGCTTAAAATAGCTATTGCGCTTTCTGAAACATGGTTTCAAGATACGTGTTTAGTAGATACAGCAGGAGCCGCATCGACAAGGTTAGTTTTCCTTATTAATACATTTGCACTTGCATCCAAATTTTCCTCATTATGAAGAAGATTTGCTCACGTTGCGAAGATCATATCCTTTCATCACTCTATAAGCTCTTGATCACAAAATTGATAAACAGATATTATGTTTTCGACAAGGAATAAAACTTCAGTATATTTCAGAGAGATATGTTTCGTGACATGACATCAATCAGATGAAAGGTTTAAAATTCATTCATTACAAATTGCTGTCATCATCTACACCTCACATTATTGTTTCACAGTTTCATATTCATTTACGAAAAAGTGCAATACATTGTAATATTGTGATCGCATTAAACGACATAAAGATTTTAGTAAATGATTAGGCAATTTCTCATGCTTTTGCATACCTACTGATGGAACTTTACTATTTCGATAAGCTCAAAAATTACAAAAAATTAAAATAAAGTTAGGGAGGGTAAACTTTAAATATTATCAGGTCTCCAAGTTTGGTGTAATTCATTTCACAAATGATACTAAATTATGCGGAAGCATAATTACCAAAAAAAACTGCGTTAAATTCAGCATTAAAACAGTATTTTAAATACGTAAGTATTTTCATAATTAAACAAGCGCTTTCATGGAAAATAAAACTCCGTTTTAGATCTTATTTTAACAGTTTTAAATCAATATCGATTCATATTTTTGAATGAACATTTTCTCATACTGTTGCAAAAAAATAATGTGAAATCCTGATTCTGAAGTATTATACTTACAACAGATCAAATTGTGCACAGCTGAAAATCGTGCGTCGCTATGGATTGCCTATAGAACCATAGAAAGAACCGCACTAAGATCTCTTCGGGCTATGTAGGTACTTTACTCCTATTTTTCGCTCTTCTCCTAAGGCCGTCTACTGATGCTCGAAAATCCGGAAAGTTCGAATAGACTTCAGTAGAATAAGCAATTAGTGGAAAGGCATATCTTTTGTTAAGGCATAACATGGCTAAAAGCAGTACTGGGGGTGATGCACAGTTCCTATGAAAATCTATCTACCGCGTGATACAAAACATACGTAAATCACAAATCCGTATCTTGAGATACACATGAAAAGTAAAAAGTAATCTTCTAAAGCAATAAAAAGTCTTCTAAAAATGTAGAAGGTGATCAAAATGCTAAAAACATGAAAGGAAGTGAAAACTGAAATATTTACAAGTCTCAAAATTAATTTTGCTATAATCGAGATCGCTTGGACTGGAAGTCGCGGCTGCTAGCTAGAAATTATTATTAAGTCCACCAATGAATGTAGCTATTCACCGCAACTCCACAGACATACTTTTATAATTTTTGCGTTAATTTGAATCCTAATCCTTGGCAAATGTTTACAGGTAAACAACACTGTTAATGTTCGACTCTAATTTTACTTTTTAAATTCCTTTAAAACGGAAGTCAGCAGCAAAATCTATAACTCATACATTTGCTTTCTGGTCCTATCCTACACACCTGCAATATTGTAAAGAAAGGAGCAAAGCGCATCAGAAGTTTTACACTGAAGAAATCAAACACCAATAAATATTGAGTGCCTAATGCGTTTTTCGAACTACATAATGTGTTTGGAAAACAAACATTTATCTATTTTTATCGCGATTTCTTTTGCACTGTTAATTGATGGAGTACTCAGGACTTTTATTAATTTTATTCAAATACATTATCTAGCGTTTTCGATTTAGTAATTTATAAAGTTCCTGTCTAGAATTTACAGCTGAATGTGCGGAACCTTGAGAACTGGTTTAGCTCAGAGAACAGAAACTTAAGAATGTAAACTTAATTACCCTTTATTGTTCAAAATAAAGTTTAAAGTGGCCCTTTCTCAAGACATACAGAACAGCCACCACTTGGACTTTAACTCAAGAATACTAAGAGCTAAAACTCAACTAATGCTTAACTAAAAACATAGCCGAAGCTATCAAAATTCTACAGGAGTTGGCCTCGTAAACGCTAACTAAACGGCGAAGCTATCAAAGACCTGAAATACGGCCGAGCGTAGTAATAGCTTAGAAAGAGTGTAGCCTAAAGGCGAACGCGCGTTAGTCAGAATCTCTGCCTCTCTAACGAAGTCAGTGGAAGTTCGACTTTTAAGTACTGCTCTTCCTTCATTTGCATTTCCGCGATTCTGAAAAACCATTCTGGTAGGAAATTGTAAGCTGAAATTAGGAGCGACAGGAAAGCGGATTTAATTAAAAATGAACTATTAAAAACTTGGGATAAATCTTACAAATTAAACAAAAACCATTTAAAAGCCTATTTAATATGAAAAATTTATGAATTTTCGACTATTTCGGATTCTTTGACATTCTGAATTTTGAGCTACTAAGTTTTCTGTGCTATTTAAGAAATTCTCTTTCATATGCGTTTTGAAATATTTCACATAATACATTTAAAATACATCTAAAACCAAAGTATTTAAAATTATTACTATCAATAGTAATTATCGAAAAGCTTGTAAATAATTATTTTATTTACAAAGTACGATGCGTAATGAATTCAGTCACTGCTGGAGCTTTCTCTTATAAAAAATCATTGATAATGCTACTTATAATAAAAGCAAAAAATAAATAAATCACTTCTCATTTGGAAATCCTTATTAAGTCCACCAATGAACGTAGCTATTCACCGCTACTCCACATACATACTTTTATAATTTCAGCATTAAAACAGTATTTTAAATACGTAAGTATTTTCATAATTAAACAAGCGCTTTCATGGAAAATAAAACTCCGTTTTAGATCTTATTTTAACAGTTTTAAATCAATATCGATTCATATTTTTGAATGAACATTTTCTCATACTGTTGCAAAAAAATAATGTGAAATCCTGATTCTGAAGTATTATACTTACAACAGATCAAATTGTGCACAGCTGAAAATCGTGCGTCGCTATGGATTGCCTATAGAACCATAGAAAGAACCGCACTAAGATCTCTTCGGGCTATGTAGGTACTTTACTCCTATTTTTCGCTCTTCTCCTAAGGCCGTCTACTGATGCTCGAAAATCCGGAAAGTTCGAATAGACTTCAGTAGAATAAGCAATTAGTGGAAAGGCATATCTTTTGTTAAGGCATAACATGGCTAAAAGCAGTACTGGGGGTGATGCACAGTTCCTATGAAAATCTATCTACCGCGTGATACAAAACATACGTAAATCACAAATCCGTATCTTGAGATACACATGAAAAGTAAAAAGTAATCTTCTAAAGCAATAAAAAGTCTTCTAAAAATGTAGAAGGTGATCAAAATGCTAAAAACATGAAAGGAAGTGAAAACTGAAATATTTACAAGTCTCAAAATTAATTTTGCTATAATCGAGATCGCTTGGACTGGAAGTCGCGGTCACGTAAAAGACAGCAGGTGTGGGAGTAATACCGCACGGCTGACGAGGTGTTGACTGACTGAAATAAAAAGTGCTTCTAATGCAAATGCAATCTTGCCTTTCCTGTTTTAAATATATTTGAAATTTTCATGCAGATCTTTTAGTTTAAATATCATGCTTTTGAAATCGTTGAAACTTTCAGGTTTGCTACTGTTCTTTAGTGGCCGGTTTTAATTTTAGGAGTTTGAAAGATCTGAATAGGATTTGCTGTTATTATTATTATTTTTCTTGTACGGGAGATCAATATTTGCTTACAGGAATTTTAATGGTTTCCTGTTTGTGAGATTCTTGTTCATTTTCAGGCTTATTGTCTGATTTGGCGTGATCTTGATTTCCGGGGCATTTCGGACATGGAACGCTGCTAGCTGCGTGCGGTCCAGCACATAAGACACATTTAGCGGTGATTTCTGTTTTCCCTTTGATCGGGCATTCGTGTGATCGATGCGAATCAAGACACCTAACACAGTTTGCTTTGTTAAAGCATGCTCTTTGCGTGTGCGCGTATCGCTGGCAGTTAAAACACTGCACAAGACCGGGCCGGCTTTTATATCTTACAGTTTTAACACGCATATCGAGGATGTGAGAAGTTGAAACATTCCAGGAATGTCTCGGTGTTTCAAGATAGAAAACTGGCAGAAGCGTAGGGATGCCGTCTCTCACTATTTGCAATTGCTGGCATTTAATTTCTGAAATAGTCAAGCTGATGAGTTCTTGTTTGATACCTTTTGCTGGGATATCTGCCAACAGACCTCTTATAACTGATTTCATACACTGACTACCAAAACGTATTTGGATACCTATGCAAACGACGATATCTGCGGTCCTAAGGTACGTCACGGACTCTGCCGGTATATATCCTGTAGGAAACAGCATCGGCTTAAGTCGCATGCAAGATGCCTTGCAGTTCGGAGCTCTCTGATTTCGAGAAAGGTATAATTATCGGGTATCACAAGTGTGGTCGTTCTTTAAGGGACATATCTAGCTATCTGAAGTACCCAAAATCGACAGTGGCCTATGTGATTAAGAAGTGGAAGGTGAGCGGTGATTCTCGGAATGTGCCCCGAGTCGGCAGACCAACGAAACTGGGAGATATAGACCAACGAGTGTTGTCCAGAGAAATTCGGAAGAACCGCACTCAACCGATGGCGCTCATCCGCGAGGAGTTTCAGCAGGCATCCCGGAGTATTGTTTCAATGAATACCATCCGTAAGGAAGCACATCTGCTTGGTTTTCATGGTCGTGCTGCTGCCCATAAGCCTTTGATCACAAAGTCCAACCGCGCTACTGGGTTAATGTGGTGCAAAGCACATCGAAATTGGACCGTAGATCAGTGGAAACGGGTTCTTTGAAGTGACGAATCAAGGTTCACCCTTTACCGTTTGGATGGCAGGGTCTGGGTCTGGCGTCTACCTGGAGAACGTCTCCTGTCAGAATGCATTGTGCCAACAGTCAAGTTCGGCGGAGGTGGAATTATGATCTGGGGGTAGTTTCTCTTGGTATGGGCTGGGATCCTTGGTCCCCATTCATGGTAAGCTCAACTCCGATGCCTATTGTACTATTTTGGATAACAATGTGCTTCCTACGTTGTGGCAGTTTTACGGGTTGGACCCCTGTTACTTTCAGGACGACAATGCCAGTTGTGATGTTTCGACGTTAACCAAGGCTTGGTATGGTGCCAATGGAGTTCATCGAATGGACTGGCCTGCTCAGAGTCCAGACCTGAACCCTATCGAGAACCTCTGGAACGAGTTGCATCGCCGAATTCAGGGATGCACTACCCGTGCAAAATCGGTGAAGGAACTTATGTCTTCTCCAAGCCGAGTGGAAGAAAATACCACTAGTTGTCATACAAAGACTTATGGAAAGTATGCCCCGGAGGGTCCACGCTGTAATTACCTCTCGTGGAGGCTCTACTAACTATTGATTTTGAATAAAGTTAGTTTTTCTTTTCTATCACAGGTGTCCAAATACTTATTGGTAGTCAGTGTATTCCTTTCTGGATTTAGGAGATAAATATGTAAAGTAATTTATTGTCTCTCAAATTTTGCCTGTACATAGCGGAAATCCTCTATGTCGAATAATTATAACTTAAGTGTGTCATCATCTCTTTTGCTTTCCAATTTGGTGATACCTAATACTTCTTTCAGTTCTTTTCTGAGTTGTAACCAATTTACACTGCAAATGATGACTATTGGAGGAATTTTCCTGCGCGGATTTGTACGGCGTTGTTTTCCTGGGTTCTCTTGGATTTGTGAGTTTACATCCTTATCCATATCTAAATTTTGATTTTCATTTAAGGTGCTAAAACGAGAGCTGGTGTTTATTGGGTTTCATTCTACAGACGATCCGCTATGTTTCCGTGCACGTGTGTTACATTTAACCGTTTGCCATTTTTTTCCTTCTGATTTTTCAAGTCCGGGAATAATTTTTTGCTCTATAATTTCTTCCAATCCAGAATTCGGTATGGTTTCGGCGGACTTGTGAAAAGCTATACATGGGCGTAGCCAGCTCAAAATACAGGGGGGTGCCCGCTACGACTAATATGGCTATACTAGCTATTACAACATCTTCAATTATATAGGTAATTACTACGCGAAGAATACATTATCTTAATGACAGATATCTTAATATAAATAATTATACTATAAGTTTTATTAATAATAGAATTATGTAACAAAATTATGGATGTATTGCATCTAATTATCGTATTTATAGTTATTACCTTACAAACATATTAGTGCATAACTAATATTTTTGTTTTTCACCTTAACCACTTTAACCTTTATTAAAGCAATTTTAAAAAACATCATAAAGGAAATAATAAATAAGAAAAATATATAATGCTAGTAAAAGTACTTCTAGTATTTTACTTTCATTTCTGAAATACACGCTCACATATAGAAAGAAATATTAAAATAATTTTGAAATTCATCTTACTTTGGTTTCTTAATACAGCTATAAAGATAAATAAATATATAAAATCTATATTTCTATTCTGTGTAATTACATAGCAAAGATATTGAATTAAATATATAAAAGCTGTAAATGCATCGTTTATTTTAGACATAAAATTATATTGCAAATAAAATTTTTAAAAAAAGGCAAACATTTTTCTGGCCTTTCATTTTGGTTCGACAATTCAAATATTCCCGAATTCCATTTTTCGTGGCTGTAAGCTGGCAAATATATCAATAACTTTGTCAGTTTATATTTCTTTGGTATAATGAATATGCATTAATGCCAAAGAACTTCTGCGCTCATCCGTCATAGGCTCTATTATAGTTTTCTAATCTTTTCAAAGCATTTGCGGAACGTTTGCATTCACAAGATGTTATCGGCAATGTTGCTGCTATGTGCAAAAGCCCATCAATATTTGGGGAAAAGTTTTTATTCGAAGCTTTTAAACCCAAAGCTGGTGTGTCTGGGAGCTTTGTTTTGGGAATAGACGTAAAATACCGTCGCCAACGTTTCATCTCTTCGTTCAGAAGTTTCGGAGAGGGTAAATCATCTTTATATGTGACTTTCAACTCATTTACAGCAGTGTCGTTTACATGATCAACGCAAACTGATGGTAGTATGCAAAACAGGGGTGATGCAATCTTTTCTAAATTTGAAAATTTAGATTTTAAATGGAAAATGAGATGGTCAAGTAAAGGAATTGCTAAAATAGTTTTTTAGTAACTAAACATAGAATCACAATGAGCATTATTTCGATGGACTTGCTTTCGAACGATACGTGGCATTTTAAGCTCCACATCTAATTTTTTACTCATTTGCCCAGCATGATCAAAAATACTTTCAAAACTCTTTTCTACATTTTCACGCTCAGCAATATAAAACTCTATTATTTCTTGGACCATGTTATAAGTTTCCACAATATCAACAGATCGTCCCTGAAGTTTAACTGTTATTCCTTCTAAATGAGATAAATAATGATACACTGTTATAAAAGTTACAATGAAAGGAGACGAAACTATTGAATTCAGCAGAACTATAGCATCTCGCTTACATTGCTCGCTCCACTGATTATGGTTATAAGCATCTGGTTTGGTTGAGTAGACAATGTGCAAATGGCTTCAATGTGGCTTCAATAATATCGAGCAATACACAATGTGGGCTTCAATAATATCGAAAACGCTTTGACAAAAATGCTGGTACGCCTTATGCCGCATGGCCCATCTTGTCCGGCAAAGGTCTAATATTATTTTTCGTCGACCTAAATCATGTGTAGCATTCTGGTTGACAGTTTGAGTAAGAAGATCATTTCGTTTACGACTGTTAATAATAATAAAAAAAAAACATTTTTCAGTTCGTCCAGCATATTGTGAATTTCAGGAATTTTGCAAAGAGTGTATGGTTACCAGATTCAGGCAATGAAATTAGCAGATCATATATATTGCTTTTAGAGCGAAAGTTTTTTTAATCCGAACTTGAACTCCCAACTTTTTTTTGATGACATATTACCTGCTCCATCATAACTCTGACCTCTAATGTTGCCAGGATCTAACCCGAATTATGAAATTATTGGAAGTATAGAGGATGAAATAAATTCCCCTGTAATACTATCTAGCCTGAGAAAATCTAGGAATTTTTCTCTAACATATTTTTGTCTGTCGACAAATCTTATACACAATAATAAAGTTTCCGCATTATTTGAAATTACTTCATCATCCATTATGGAATAAAATTTTGCTGTTTTAATTTCTTCGATGATATCGTTCTGAATTATTTGGTGTCCAATTATATCTGAAAGCTCATATTGTATGGTAGATGACAAATAAGTCGCATTTCTCATGGATGGAGAATTTAAATGTTGTTTTAAGTCTTCTGCATAATTAGACAGCATTTTGAGAACAGATAAAAAATTTCCTGGATTTTCTGCTTGTTCTAGTTTTTCTCTATGTCCTCTGAATGTTATACATTGTTTGCCACAGAATATTATTGCCCGTATAATATGCCGGAGCATCTGTCTATTCTTTTCAACAGAGGAACGTTTCTTATTATCCAAACATACATCAACAGAATTTTCAGGTATTTCACGGGCTTTTAGAAAATTAGTTGCGCTTGTCATAGAGTCCAAGCGGTAAACTGTCTTTTGATGAAGATTTTCTTTTACTTTCATCTTCGTCCAATTTTTGAGAGGCTAGAAGACAAATCTTCCTTTCCTTTCTCGATTTCGACTGAAAAGTGCGCATGATAAACAGTACGCACCGTCCATTCTCTGACTATAAAACATCCAAGGGTATATACGAAGCCAGTCATGTTGGAAACTCCTACTTTTTCCTTCAGACAGTTTAGTTTTTGGAAATACATATAAATTTGGAGGCTGAAAATGATTTGTGGAGTGTAAATTTGGTATCTTCACTAATAAATGATAACTTGTTTTGAAGGAATATAGCACTAAAGTCCAAAGCATATGTAGGAACAGGAAGAAGAGGTAATGACTGTTGACAATTTAAATGTTATGACGAAGATGAAGCAAAATTAAAGTTATCATCTAGAATTTTTTCAGTTTGTCTTTTATCTTGACCTATAAGAAAAGAATCAATTTTATATATTTCATATTTTATTTACGAAGAATGCACAAAGCTGTGCACAAGCGTATTAGCATTCTCCTTCATAGAAAACTTTATTGAAGTGTTTTAAATATTCATAACGGATATCTAAAACACTTCAATATTATATATAACATATAATACTATTAAAGTCAAATAATTTGAATCTTGGGTAAAGTTTTCATGCTTGAAGCAATATTTTATTGTCATTGACTCATATAGTGATCTTCGTTAAATTAATAAATGTTTATCATTGAAAAATTGCAATTTATTTTATTTATTTATTTATTTTTTGAAAAAATAAACTTTTCGAACACATAACACGGTGAACAAAATAAATGGATTAACTTAGAGCATAAGAACACATTTGGTGCAGCTTTAATTAATATTCGTGAAAGAAAGGTAGACTTTTCTAGCAATTATATCATACTTTATGAAACTGAGAAGCCGCGGTTTTGCATCAAAAGCGCGATTCATTCGCATAGTTTCAAAAGTGAAAACAGAAGTTGTTCTGGGTTAATTACTCCGATAAGTTCACGTTTTACTCGGAGAAAAGTTAACTTGAAAGCCTGGAGAAAGGTTCAAGTGGTGTACATCGGCCAAATAGAAGCATTCTATGAAGTTATTTAGCAAAAAACTTCAGTTGTTACTATTTGTTTGAATATAATGAAAAACACAATGGCTGTGACAATTTCCTAAGAGAGCTGTCTAGTATCTACATTTCACATGGGGAAAATTTTAAAATATTGATGCGTGCAGATTATCTGCCTTCACTCGAAACGATGTTGAATAAAAGTGTTCAGCGCTCTTTCGTTCAATGACTGCTGGAGCTTTCTCTTATAAAAAATCATTGATAATGCTACTTATAATAAAAGCACTAAATAAATAAATCAGTTCTCATTTAGAAATTATTATTAAGTCCACCAATGAATGTAGCTATTCACCGCAACTCCACAGACATACTTTTATAATTTTTGCGTTAATTTGAATCCTAATCCTTGGCAAATGTTTACAGGTAAACAACACTGTTAATGTTCGACTCTAATTTTACTTTTTAAATTCCTTTAAAACGGAAGTCAGCAGCAAAATCTATAACTCATACATTTGCTTTCTGGTCCTATCCTACACACCTGCAATATTGTAAAGAAAGGAACAAAGCGCATAAGTTTTACACTGAAGAAATCAAACACCAATAAATATTGAGTGCCTAATGCGTTTTTCGAACTACATAATGTGTTTGGAAAACAAACATTTATCTATTTTTATCGCGATTTCTTTTGCACTGTTAATTGATGGAGTACTCAGGACTTTTATTAATTTTATTCAAATACATTATCTAGCGTTTTCGATTTAGTAATTTATAAAGTTCCTGTCTAGAATTTACAGCTGAATGTGCGGAACCTTGAGAACTGGTTTAGCTCAGAGAACAGAAACTTAAGAATGTAAACTTAATTACCCTTTATTGTTCAAAATAAAGTTTAAAGTGGCCCTTTCTCAAGACATACAGAACAGCCACCACTTGGACTTTAACTCAAGAATACTAAGAGCTAAAACTCAACTAATGCTTAACTAAAAACATAGCCGAAGCTATCAAAATTCTACAGGAGTTGGCCTCGTAAACGCTAACTAAACGGCGAAGCTATCAAAGACCTGAAATACGGCCGAGCGTAGTAATAGCTTAGAAAGAGAGTAGCCAAACGGCGAACGTGCGCTAGTCAGAATCTCTGGCTCTCTAACGAAGTCAGCGGAAGTTCGACTTCAAGTACTGCTCTTCCTTCATTTGCATTTAACCGCGATTCTGAAACACCATTCTGGTAGGAAATTGTAAGCTGAAATTAGGAGCAACAGGAAAGTGGCTTTAACTAAAAATTAACTGTTAAAAACTTTGGATAAACCTTATAAATTAAACAAAAGCCATTTAAAAGCCTATTTAATATGAAAAATTTATGAATTTTCGACTATTTCGGATTCTTTGACATTCTGAATTTTGAGCTACTAAGTTTTCTGTGCTATTTAAGAAATTCTCTTTCATATGCGTTTTGAAATATTTCACATAATACATTTAAAATACATCTAAAACCAAAGTATTTAAAATTATTACTATCAATAGTAATTATCGAAAAGCTTGTAAATAATTATTTTATTTACAAAGTACGATGCGTAATGAATTCAGTCACTGCTGGAGCTTTCTCTTATAAAAAATCATTGATAATGCTACTTATAATAAAAGCAAAAAATAAATAAATCACTTCTCATTTGGAAATCCTTATTAAGTCCACCAATGAACGTAGCTATTCACCGCTACTCCACATACATACTTTTATAATTTTTGCGTTAATTCGACGTGTACAACAATATATGCAATGTTTTTTTTTCCAGTTTCCCTTTAGAAATAACTAAAAGTTATATAAGAAACAAAATGCCGTGCTTTATAGGGAGACTCAATTATATAGGTTTAAGGTAACGAAAATGCAAATTTATTAGCCACCAGAAAGTAAGACACTATAAGGTCGTCGTTTATCCCTAAGGGCTGATTGGACCTCCTAGTGATTCCAGCAATTTAGTAAAATGCTTCGGTTCTATTCTTCGGCAAGCCTTTATTCTTAAACAGAAGAAGAGTGCAAAGAGTTTGTGCCTACGTTTTTGTTACTTTTAGATGTTTACTTTGTCAGGACTGAGTATTCGGTGCATAGTCTTGGCGAACATATTCGTAAATTAAACTGAGTCCTGATCTTGAACAGGGAGCTGAATGCAGCTATGTTCGTGGTAGAATACTGTGATTAAGTGGTAGAAGAACTGAACTTCAGAGGGATTTAAAATCCTCTTTTATTAAAACACAAATTATATACAGCTACTTCCCAACTCGGGAGGGATACAGAAAATAATGACTGCCACTAGGGTCTAAACTGAACAGTCAGGTAATTTAAACTAAAATTAACTAGAAATTAAATAACCGTTGCTCACAGAGCTATGAACGCGAGGTTGGCCTCTAAACTAAATGGTGCGTAGCAAGTTTAACTAATACTAACGCACTTAGACATACTTCAATAAGTAATAGCGTAACAGCGCTATGGCTTAGAATTTAAATACTAGCTGGTCAGGTGAATGTTGCACAGAGTAACAGTGGTCTGAGACTAAAAGCTCTCTCACACTGAGAGGTTTCTACCTCTCGTTTAAATAGAACTTGGCTCCACTTCAAATTAGCATAAAGCTGAAACGCGCGCTTATTCTAACGGGAAGTTGAAATAATAACAGATAGAAAGAAGCAAATTAAAATAAAACTTTGTTTGTTTAACTAAAACCTTACATACTTCCCGCCAGAATTGCAAAAGTTGAACTACTGTGGTCCAAACGGACCTTGTTGAAACTTGGAATTCTAGAAATACTCAAAATTTAACTCTTCCTACTTAGGCCAACCTTTACAGACAAAATAGAATTTCTTGGCCATTTACAGACGAAAACTTGATTTATACGTACATCTTCATCTGTTTTGAGCATTATCTTACTTTGGTCTACGTCCTTCCAGCAATATCTGGAAGGAAAGAAATTTTAGTATAACATAATAACAGTTAAGTTCTAGGTAACAGGCTTCTTTTTTTCTTACCCGTGTAAATTCTGACACACACATTATCATTCAAACAAAATTAATTTCTTCCCCCAATGTTCTCCACCGGTGTTGGATGAAAAGCGAACCGCAATTGCGGGTTTTTTTTTTTTTTTTTTTTTTTAGGGTGTTCAAATCTCCCACCTACGATCGAATAACATTAGTTAGAACTTGACATACGAGACCTCAAAGACGCCCTATAACCAGCTAAACCTGAGGTTCTAACTAACTTCATGTCTAACACTTTAAGTGTGTTTGGTGGAGAGCCTATTAACACTTACATTCTTTTAATTCTATCTCGCCTTTTCATGCATACAATTTGTAGTTTGCACAAAGAATGCTTCATTCAAAATTTAACCTTTCACCTAACGTGCATTGATGGCATAATTCCATTTTTGTTACATTTTATAAAACTTTTAACAATTGCATACAAATCACAAGATACAATAAGTACGTTAAATTTCTAAGTTTACAGCAAGTGCTTCACATTCTTTTTTTCTTCAAAGTTCTTTTCTGAAACACCGCATTACACTGAAATAATAGTCTGTAGATTAAATCGTGTTTTTCCTTCTACTGACGTTTCATTCTAGGATCTTACAGGTCTTTCGACAAAGCATAATACAAAATCATTTAGTTAACATTCTCGCAGCAATTCATTGCTTTTACAAAACTAATATATCCACAATGCTTCAGAATCTACTTTCAAACATTAAATAATTCATCGTTTCTCACTTGGGTTCCTACAATTGTGAATAAATCTGCAAAGTAAACTAAGAATTCGTATTAGTTTCAAGAAACCATTAGTTATTTTTAGGCAGTCATCAAAAAATGAATAAGTTTTTAAGATCAACAAGGAAGTCGTAACTGGTTTCAGTTGTGAAGAATAAAGCTCATCGCTAAGTCCATTTTTATCTTGAATATTATCCTTGTTTAAAACAACAAGACCTTTCCACCACAGCTTGTTAGATCCAAGAGTTGTAGCATCTGATTTTCTGGAAATGATGTCGGCTGGGTTCATTTCTGAAGACACATGTCCCACTGATAGTTAGAAGTAAGCTGTTGAATTTTTGAGACTCTCTTACTCACAAAGGTTTTCAAAAGATGTGGTGATGTATTAATCCAGGGTAAAACAATGCTTGAATCTGACCAGAGCTTAACGTCATCAATTTTGAGTTTCAAAGCTTCTAAAACCCTTTGCATAAGTTTGGACAGGAGTAGACATGCTGATAGTTCTAATCTAGGAATAGTCATGGTCTTGATTGGTGTTACACGAGATTTGCTACAGAGAGGTTTACTACAATATTCATCAGGGTCTGCAAGACTTTGAAGATATATCACTGCACCAAATGCCTTCTCGGAGGCATCCGCAAATCCATGTAAAATGAGTATTGAAAAAGTCTCTTAAGATGCAACGAGGTACTTGAATATTTTCTATAATACTATGAAGAGTTTTAATGAACAAATTCCATTCATTGGAAATAGGTGGTGGTAACTGTTCCGCCCAATCTAGCTTAAGCAACCAAAGTGCTTGCATGAATATCTTTGCCTTGCTAATAATAGGACCGAGTAGGCCTAAAGGATCATATAATCGCGCTATTTTAGATAAAACATCTCTTTTCGTAATATCAGGCTTTTCCTTAACAGTAACTTTATAGTGAAATGTATCCTTCTTATTATTCCACAACATACCTAACGTCTTCACAGTTGTATTACTATTACGATCAAATGAAAAATTCTGTAAATCAGAGTTCTACGAATCAAAACTAGTACACCACCTGTGCAGCTTCATTCCTCCTCTTTGCAGCAATTCTGTCAAATCTTGCTGCAGCTTGATGCATTCCTTCAAATTCGATGATCCAGTAAGACAGTCGTCTACATAGAAATCTTCCAAGACCACTTTCGATACTACAGAAAAATATTTTTCTTCATTCTTCGCTAACGCTGAAGAGTCCTTTGTGCCAAATATGGAGCACAAGCTGTGCCATAAGTTACGGTTTTGAGTTTGTATATTTCTATGGGCTTATCTTCATCTTCTTTCCAAAGCACGAGGGTTGTTTTTTTTTCAACCTCCGATCGCGCAGTATGATGGCCAGGTATGCGCCAGGTGGAGGTGGTTGGTGTGCGTAGTAGGCGACTGCGCATCTCCCCCTCCACACGCTCTGTTACTGGCGTATTCAACACGCCATTTTCTGTTGAGTTGCAGTCACGTAAACATGACTGTCGCTATTGATTCTCCCGCCAAGTGTGAATTGCGAGCTGTTATTGGTTTCTTGCGGGCAGACGGGAATTCATCGAAGAATGAGTCAAGTGTATGGAAACAGCTTTATGAGTGATGGCGTTGTTCGTGAATGGTGTCGAAAATTTAAAGATGGCCGAACTGATGTGCATGATGAAAGGGCTCAAGGATGCAAATCTGTCGCTACAGACGACATTATTCAACGAGTTGACCAAGCGGTTAAGCAAAATCGAAGGTTCACCATAAGTGAATTATCGATGAAATTTCCGGAAGTTTCAAGATCTTCCCTGTACTCTATCGTTACTGAACAGTTGCGCTACAGAAAAGTTTGCGCTCGCTGGGTCCCACAGATGTTGACTGACGACCACAAAACTCGCCGAATGGTTGCAGCGTTTGAGTTTCTTGACCGTTACAATACTGACGGAGAAGAGTTTTTGAAATCTATTGTGACAGGTGATGAGACGTGGGTTCAATATGACACCCCCGAAACGAAACGACAATCACAACTACAGATGCACACAAATTCTCCAAAGAGACCCACAAAATTCAAACGAACCTTTAACAACCGTAAGGTTATGGGCAACTGTTTTTGGGACCAAAAAGGTGTGTTGCTTATGAAGTTTATGCAGCCTGAAACAAGAATTAATGCAGAGTCATATTGTGAAACTTTGCGACGCTTATGGAGAGCTATTCAAAACAAACGAAGAGGCATGCTGACTTCTGGAATTGTTCTGATCCACGACAATGCCCGTACTAACAGCGCTCGTGTAACCCAATGGCTCCTTTATCAATGTCAATGGGACATTTTCGAACATCCACCATATAGTCCCGACCTAGCGCCGAGTGACTTTTATCTGTTCCCTGAACTGAAGCAGTGGCTTGGCGGGAAGCGCTTCCAAAATGACGTATAGCTGAAAGAAACCGTCACAACTCACTTCCAAACATTGGGGGGACATTTTATGAAGAGGGTATTGCAAAGCTTGTTCACAGATATGACAAATGCCTCAATCATCAAGGTGATTGATTATGTAGAGAAATAACCTTTATTGTACATTACTTTTGGTAATAAAATCTTTTTGTACATTCACCCGTCTTTTCTTTATACCCCATCGGAGGTTGGAAAAAAAATAGACTAGGTATTTTTTGATATTTGACATTTTTTGATATTTTTTGACATATGCGATGGCAATATTTCAATTTGTCGAAACATCTTCTCGATATCAGCAGTAAATGCATAAATGTATTTTCTAAACCGTTTCATGATGGAAAAAAGTTCCTCTTGAATCATTCCACCTTTCCATAACATGTCGTTCAATGAATAACCATTGGTAGTTTTGGCACTCGCATCGAACACGACGCGTAACTTTGTTGTTTTGCTATCAAGTTTCAGCACGCTATGACGAGGAAGAAAATATCCTCCTTCAGTTTCAGAATAGTCTTCCATCTTTTCCATATGATTTAATGATTCACATTCCCTTAAAAATGAAACATAAAGTTCTTTCATTACAGAATCACTTGACAAACGTTTCCACAACTGATTCAGTCTTTTTTCAGCGATTTCTTTTGAATCTCCTAATTGTATGTTTTCAGCAATATCTGGCTTGAACGGCATTTTAACAACATATCTTCCATCCACATATCGATAATATGAGTTTTAAAAAAGTTCATTGCAGTAATTTAATTCAGAATTAACTGTACGTTTAGTTTCATTTACTTCTTCAACTTCCCAAAATGATTTTACTAAGTTATTTAAGGAATTAATCTCTTTTGACAAAAAACAATAATTTAAGTCATAATTTTTTACATTTGGAATTCTAATGCTTCCAGAAACTAAAAAGCCGAAGCAGCTGTTTTGAAGAAGTAGCTCATTATCTTCTAAACGTATGTTATCTGTTTTTAAAAATTCAAAAAATAATTCCGCTCCTAATAATAAGTCTACCTTTTTTGCCTTGAAAAATTCGTCATCAGCTAACTTTATTCCCTTCGGAATATTTAATTGCGAAATATCAATAGATTTCGATGGTGTCATGTCAGTTATTTTGGGAACAACTAATAACTCTATTTCCCATTCATTTTCTTTTTCTAAATTCGATAAACGCGTCTTTATTTGCGATTTAACATTCAAAGTCACCTTTATGCAACAGCGTATGATGTGTGTCTTTCTTACAGACATAATAACTGAATTTAGCTTTACACTGTGATAATAAGTGTGATGGAGAAAGACATTTAATGCATAGTTCATATTCTTTAACAAACTCATATTGCTCAAAAACAGAAATGCCCGTAAATTTCGAACAATGATAAATTGGGTGTGATTCTTTACACATAATACATTTTAGAAAAGGGTTTGTTTTAGTTACCAAAGATTTTGAATTTCTACAGCGACTTAATTGATTTGATACTTTAGTAGCATAGTTCTGCTTAGGAAAACTACTTTTATTTACTTCTTCAAGAATGCGAATTCTGTCTTCGAGAAATTCTAAAAATTCATCAAGTTTGGGAATTTTATTTGATTTTACGTTTAGTTCAAATGCTTTTCTAGATTCTCTATCTAATTTATGCAATAAAATGTTTAATATCAAAACATCAGATACATTATTTCTATCAAATTCTAATACACTTAAAGATCTCAATCATCTTTTAACATTATCTACTACTGATCTCAACTGAGAAGGTGAGTTATTTACTTTTTCACAGTTGAACAAATTATTAATAAAAGCATCAACTACTGCTCTTTTGTTTTCATATCTGCTTTCAAGTGCAGAAAACAGCGATTCAAATGTATCCTGACATGATTCCAACATTTTTGCTTTACCTTTAAGTGTTGCTTTTAAATAAAACAGTTTCTCAGTATCATTTAAATCATTATTATTACCAATCATAGATATAAATTGCACTTTAAAATTCTTAAAATCTTCATATTTACCATAAAAATGAGGAAGAGGTAAATCAGGCAGTTTAAAATTTGATTTAGAAACAGTTTTGGTTTCAAATTTATCTTTATTATTTGTTTCAAAATTAGAAAGCAAAATTCTAAATCTTGCTTCGAACTCTTCGATTGTTTCTTCCAATTCTTGTGTAAGGCTTAGATTATCTTGCAAATCAATTTCCTCTGGTAAATTGGTGTATTCCAGTATGAGTTGTTTAACCCGAGATTATAATTCCAATAAAGCATCCAATATAGTCTCATGATAACATCATGGATCAGTTTATTCTCCTCCATTTTATATTCATCAAGGAATTTTATCAAAGTTCCGAGTTTCGTTTTCACTACAAGCGCCTAGATCCAAAACCTCACTTTTGCTCATTTTTATCCCTTCTCTGGGAAATGAAGAAGGGAAAAGGGATTTTGAGTATAGGGAATTTTAGTCTATAGCTTATCGTGTGTGTTTGAAATTAAAAGGATACTCTTTTTTAAGAATAAAAATAAGAATAAAATAAGAATAAAAATTCTTTTTTAAGAATAAAAAGAACATCCTTTCTTTTTTCACACTCAATTTCCTGTTTATTGAAGAACAGAACATTACCTATGAGCCATAAAGTTAGTCACACAATTTTTGCCAATTTACAAAGTCGTCAATTAGTTGAATGAATTAGAAGGTAATAAGCGTAAGATAAGAAAAATATTAAATAAAATAAATGCTTGTATAGCTTTGAAAAAGTTTCAGTCTCATACAAAGAAGGACTTTTACAGTCATAAATCAAAGCTACTAATGAAAAGCAAAACTCTTCATTTTCCTCATACAAAAGTCCGATAATGCCCTTATTTACCCATTATAGAGATGAGATTTAAATTAATGTAATTAACAATTAAATAGCCAAAATTAATTAGCCTGCTGGCATGGGATCGCCTGCTCATATTAGATAATATAAATATGCGAAATATTTGCATTCAGACAAACTTTTGCACAATTTACAAATGAAAATTTTATACACATTTAATGTTACAGAATATAAAGAATAAAATTAGCCAGTTTATTTTTAAGAAAACTAAGCTAAATAAATATAGCACCACTAACACATATTCGTTAGCATTTAAAGCGATAGCAACATAAGCATGCGGTCTTCGAACGTGAGCAATTGTGAGCGCTTGGATGAAATCCAACATGAGCATTTGTGAGCGCTTGGACGAAATTCCCTTTTTCCCTCTGTCATTTTGCATTTTTTTTTTTTTTTTTTTCTTCAAAATAAAGCCCATGCCAATAAAATTATTTCTCTCGGAAAAAGATGTTTTTGATTCAGTGAAAAGTCTTTGTAATTTTGATGATATAGAAGAGGAAATTTTTGTGTCAGAGGAATACTCAGAAAAAATTATTCTCTGGAAACAAAAAATAATCAATGTAATTGATAGATTAAGGAAAGATGAAATGAATATTAGTAATGTATCCTTTTCTATTCCTGCAACTGCTCAGGGTACACTAGAAAACCAAACCTTTAAAGAAACCAAAACTGTTAAACTTCCTAAATTGATAATCAATAAATATTATGGTGATCCTGCTTTTTGGTTAGAATTTTATAACCAATTTGAAAGCGCTATTCATAATACCTGTAATCTTAGAAAGAGAGACAGATTTAATTATATAAGGTCATATTTAGGAGGTACGGCATCTAACTGTTTGCTGTTAACAGAAGTGGTTTCGCGTTAACAGAAGAAAATTATGATGCTGCTTTGGATTTATTAAAAGGTAGATTTGGTAACAAGAATACTCTTACAGAGACACATTTGAATGAGTCACTTAAAATTACTATTATTAGAAGTATAAATGATTTAGCTGGATTCAGAAGGTTGTTTGATAAAGCTGATACTCAAATTAGAAGTTTAGAGTCGTTAGCAGTTGAAACAAAATCTTTCAGCATTTTATTGATTCCCATTTTTTTATAGATAATTCCAAAAGAACTTGTTTTAGAATTCAACAGAACATATCCAGATAGTGATTGGGATTTTAAGGATTTATTTACCTTTCCAAACAAAGAGATACGGTCTAGGGAAAGGACATATTTATTCAGTAGCAAAAAGAAAAATTATCATAATTTTGGTAATGAATGTAAAGGTAATTCTAGAAAATTTGAGAAAAAAGCTTAATACTAATCGGAATATATCAACTGCTAGTTTTACTACAAATGTAAAAAGAAACTGTATATTTTGTAATAGCAAAGTACATGAATTTTGTGAATTTGGAACTGTCGCGAAAAGGAAAAATAGACTAAATAGAGATAATCGATGTTTCCGCTGTTTCTCAAAATTCCATTTAGCGCGATTCTGTAAAACTAAACTTGAAGAACTGACCCAGCCTAGCTCATCACTCCTTGCTATGTGAAAATACTAATAAATCAGTTGAAGTCGAAGAAGGGAAAGGGAATTCAAACGCAGTGGCTCAGTGTAGGTCTTCTCATCGGGAGAGGCAAACGGCAGTGTTTTACTGCAAACTTGCACCGTCCTGGCTTGTTCGAAAGGAATTTTTAAACTATGCCGGGTGTTAATGGATAATGGCAGTGAGAGATCTTGGATTACAAAATGTTCGACAGATGCCCTTAGACTTAAAACCATTCGAAAGGAAAGATTATCGGTTTATGCTTTTGGGTCCACGAAAGCCATAAATGAAACTTACAGCGTAGTGAAGTAAACATTGAGGAATAGGAACTATTCTAAGAAATATATTGAGACAGAAGCATTAGTTACTGAAATGATTACTGTCGCACCCATTGCATTTCCCAATATAAATGTTCAAAATATTTTTAAGCAAAAGGGTTTAAATTTAGCTGAGGCACGCATGGCTTTAGAGAAAGATACTCAAATTTTAATAGGAGCATATTATTTTTAGGACGTCATTAAAGACTCGAAGGTAGAAAAAATAACCAAAACGTTAAACTGCATACAAACTGTTTTTTGCCTTACACTGCAGGGAATACAAAATAATTTTGAAGATAAAATTTGTGGAAATGTAGTATCAAGACATTTTTACGTTGGTACTGATATGCAGATGTTATGTAATTTAGAATCTTTAGGAATTACAGATTCTGTTAAGTTATCAGTTGCAGATGAGAATTTGGTTAAACAATTTGAAGATAATTTGAGGTTTCCAGATCGAAGATACGAAAGTTGTTTGTTGTAGGGAATAAAGTCAACAGATTTAAAAAATAACTTTTGTCTTGCTAAAAATAGAGTTGAGGACTTAAAAAACAATTTCCAAAAAAATGAATGGTTGGCGAATGAGTACAAAGACATAATTAAAGAGAGTGAAGGAATTATTGAAGAATGTTCTAGGGATGGGAAGGAATATTTCATGCCACATAGAGCAGTTGTGAGAACCGATAAAGATATTACTAAAGTTCGCGTGGTTTTCAATTCTAGTTCGAAAGCGAAACTAAATTTTTCTTTGCATGATTATTTAGAGACTGAACCGAATTTGAATCCCAATGTACTGGATATTATTTTAAATGTTATGAAATTCAAAATTGCATTTTGTGCTGATATAGAGAAAGCACTTTTGATGATTGGAATTTAGGAAGAGGATAGGAAATTTTTAAAGTTCTTGTGGTTATCAGAAAATGCAAATGAAGATTACAAAATAATGCGTATGACACGTTTGCCATTTGGTTGTAAGTCATCGCCCTTTATTTTAAGTGCAACGATAAAAAGGTACATAAAGCAGTACGGGAATAATAAACCCGAATGTGTCGAAATGTTGAACTCTTCACTGTATGTAGGTGATTTATATTTTGGGAGAAATAGTGTTGAAGACGCATTTAAGCTGTCTTTTGAAGCTATGTTGATTTTAAAGGGCGCAAGTATGATTCTACGAAAATTAAAACTTAATTCTGAGAAACTGAGGTCATTGTGGATGTAGAATGGACTTAGCAATGATACTTGTATTTCTGAATGTGAGTTGAAGGTTTTAGGCTTGAAGTGGAATCCAGTAAATGACAAATTTTCTTTAGATATAGCAGGATTAATGGAGAGTTTTAAAGAGTCTGATGAGCACAAAGCGTTATGTCTTGCATATTGCAGCAATGATTTTTATCCGATTGGTTTTGCAGCTACATTTGTAATTAGGATTAAGTGTTTGCTACAGGAAATTTGGGAACATAGTATTGGTTCGGATGAGGAACTGCCAGATGACGTTAAAATCAAGTGTACTAACTGGTGTTCTGAGGTTAAATATGTGAAGGATATTTCTGTTCCGAGAAATGTATTTGCGTTTTGTGAAAACTTAAATTCAAAAATGGAAATATACGTATTTTGCGATGCGTCTCTTATAGCTTATGGTGCTATAGCGTATTGTCGTTACTTAAATGATAAGGGTGACATTTCCGTGTCGTTTGTCTTGTCGAAAAGCAGAATGGTTCCTTTGAAGAAATTGACGTTGCCACGATTGGAACTAATAGCAGCAGTTATAGGAGCTAAAATAGGAAAGTATCTGTGAGAGAGTTTTAAGGATCTTATTGATAATTTTGTGCATTGCAGCGATTCCTTAATTTTCTTGTTTTGGATAAAGGGTTCTGTGAAACAATGGAATCAGTTTGTTGGTAAAAGAGTGGTTGAAGTATAGGAAAATCCGATCCCAGGTCTTGGAATCCTTGCAGTAGAAAGGACAATCCTCCTGATTTAGTTAGTAGAGGTGTGCCAGATCAGTGTTTGTTGGAAGGTAATCGTTGGTGTTATGGTCCACATTGGCTAAAAAGAAAGGACAGTTTTTTTCCTAAACATTCATTAAAGGATGACCATCGGAAGTAACAGAAACGGAGAGAAAAGGAAGTGTTGTGCCTACTGCTGTGAATAATAATTATGTGATTGATGAACTGCTTCATAAATATTCTTCTTGCACAAAACTTTTACGAGTTATAGCTTGGTGTCTTAGATTTATTGCTAGTTTGAAACGATCATCAGTAACAAGGACAAAATCAAATTTTCTCCAGACTAGAGAGCTAGCCCTAGCACATTCTTAGGTAATCACGTCTGTGCAAATGCAAGAATTTAGCGTAGAAATCAATCATTTGAAAAAGAACAAAATAGTGAGTCCTCGCAGTAAACTCATGTTGCATCCACTCTTAGACGATGAGGGCATTCTAAGAGTGGGAGGACGACTAAGAAATGCTAACATCGCACAGAATGTAAAATATCCAATCATTCTGCTAAATCACACTATATTACAGAACTGATAATACGATATTATCATTATAAATATCTTCACGGAGGAGCACAAATGCTCCATTCAGAAATCAACCAGAGGTACTGGATTATTAATGCACGAACAGCTATTTGTAAAATCATTCGCAAATGTGTAACATGCTGTCGACGCAAGTGAACTGTCATATCAAGCAATGGGAGATCTTCTAGCATCCAGAGTGAATTCCTCAAAAGCTTTTTTGAAATGTGGTGTGAATTTTTAGGTCCCTTCCAAGCTAAACCAAAGAAAGGGCGCGGTGTTCAGGTAGTGAAGATCTACGTTTGTGTTTTCATATGTTTTAGTACCAAGGCAGTACATTTAGAACAAGTTGGAGACATGACAACAGATTCCTTCATAACAGCTCTAAAACCATTTATTGCTAGACGTGGAAGACCAGAGGAAATGTATAGTGATAGCAGCACTCATAAGTGCCAACAGACAACTGAATTCATATCGTTCTGACCAAAAGGTAGCTAGATACTTAATACAGGAAGAAATTAAGTGGAATTTCGATTCGCCTTCTGCTCCACACTATTGTAGACTGTGGAAAGCCGCGGTAAAGGCTATGAAATATCATATGAGAAGAGCAGTTGGTTCTCAAGTTCTAACTTTCGAAGAATTTGCTACCTATCTAGCAGAAGTCGAGGCATGTCTGAACTTAATACCATTGGTAGCGGGTTCAGGTGATCCAGATGATTTTTCCGTGATTACACCGGGTCATTTTTCGATAGGAACATCGTTAAAGGCTATTCCAGAACCAAATGTGTGCTACGAGACGCTAACACTTTGCAATCGTTGGAAACTAGTTCAGGAGATGTCGCAGTTCTTCTGGAGGAAATGGTCTAAGGACCATTTGACTCAACTTTAAGTTCGCACAAAATGGCATCGTGCTTCAGCGAATATTTAAATAAATGACCTAGTAATCATTTAGGAAGACAACATACCTTCCTTAAAATGGAAACTGGGATATATCACAGAAATTTACCTAGGTAATGATTACAGAGTTCGTGTTGTAAAATTAAAAACTGCTGATGGTGAATTCAAGAGACCCATTCACAAACTGTGTGTATTACAAATAGACAGTTAAGTATTGTGAAAAATTTTGAACTTTAACTTGATATTCATTTGAATTCTACAAATTTTAATGTTATTAGGTTATTAATTAGTTATACTATTAATTTTGCGCAATTCATTGTTTACAGCTATATGTTATTTTAGGCTAAATATTACTCATTTATATGCATGAACTATTTCATCTAGAAATTATATGTTTACTAAGAATAATAGTAAGTAATAATTTCATGTACGAGGTAGTTTGATGCCCTGAACGGCAATCCGTGGAGAGTATGTTCAGATCTCCCATAGAGGGCGTGGTAGGCCCCCTCAACTTGCAAGGTTTTAGTTAAACTAACAAAGTTTTATTTTACGTTTTCTATCCCTTCTCATTTCGACTTCCCGTTAAAATAAGCGCGCGTTTCAGCTTTATGCTAATTTGAAGTGGAGCCAAGTTCTATTTAAACGAGAGGTAGGAACCTCTCAGTGTGAGAGAGGTTTTAGTCTCAGACCACGGTTACTCTATTCGACGTTCGCCTGACTAGCTAGCATTTAAATTCAAAGCCATAGCGCTTTTACGTGATTGCTTAGTGAAGTAATTCCAACTGCGTCAGTATTAGTTAAATCTTGCTACGCACCATTTAGTTTAGAGGCCAACCTCGCGTTATAGCTCTGTGAGCAACGACCGTTTAATTTCTATTAAGTTTTAGCTTAAATTAGTTTAATCGTTCATTTTAGACCCAAGTGCGGTCTCTACTTTCTGTATCCCTCCCGAGTTGGAAAGTGGTTGTAAATAATTGTGATTTAATAAAAGAGGATTTTAAATCCGTTTAAAGTGCAGTTCTTCTACCACTTAATCACAATATTCTACCACAGAACATATCTGCATTCAGCTCCCCGTTCCAGATCAGGATTTAAGGAGTTTCACGAAGATGTTTTCCAAGAATATGCATCGAACACTCAGTCCTGACACTGGCGCCCGAAGAAAAATAAGAGGATGGCCTGAAAGACAAGAAGACGAACTTTGGATACCTGCAGTACCTTTCCAGAACCCTGAGATAGCACCTCCTGGCCTAGATGGATTTGGCTACATTGTACAAACCACGCGGGCAGGCATGAAGCCAGCGGCAAGTTTTGACGGCAAGACAGCCGTAATAAATTTCCTGGAAAAGCTAGACGCCCATTTCACGTTATATCCAGTTCACGAATTTCCGAAAGTCACTCTTGCCACCAGCGCTTTGCAGGGCCAAGCGCTGAATTGGTTCAAGTGTATTGGAAAGAATCTCTTGGGGGAACTGGGAAGCCCCACATACACGTACGAAAATTTTAAAAATTCCTTGGTGAAAACATTTCCTATAGCACGAGATCGAGCGAGACTGGAGACGGAACTTTTTAGTCGTTATCAGGAAACGATACAAGATTTGTCAAATTTTATTTTGAAAAAAATTCATGTTCTCAAGCTTTTGTATGGAATCCTGAAATTATTCAAATTATACTTCCTAGGCTACTGCCCAAGTTCAAGATTTCATCGAGCTAAGAAACCCAACGACGTTAGACAGATTATTTGAGTTCGCCGTACAATTTGAAAGCCGAGGAGCAGCAGACAACGAAAGACGTCGCCAATTTGAGGGAAGAAGTCAGTGGAGTTCGCCAAGATCTCAGCAGAAGCAAAACCAGAGTTACGGGAATAAGGCGAAGCAATGGCCGAAGAAAGATGTGTCTCCTAAATCGAGCGGCGAACGAAGAAAATTCAACCGAAAAACGAGCAAAGATGCCGAAGGCAAACAGAATAAGAAGAAAACCAAGGTGGATTTCTTCGAGGAAGGGGAAGAAGTCCGAAGTCGCGCAAAATCCTTCCACAATTAATTTAAACACCATGGTCGTGAAAAATTTGAGTTTACAGAAGATTGAAGTTTTAATTAACAATATACCGGCGACGGCTTTGTTAGATACAGGAGCGCAAAGCAGCTTTATCCCGGAAAGATTTTTCAAGAAGCACTTTCGCCGTTACAGAATTTTTAGTGCAAGAGACACGAATGTCTTAGCGGCCCAAGGAGAGAAGTGTAGATGCTTAGGGAAAGTACTGCTGTTCGTGCGTATCAACGACGAGCAGGTAAAAATTTTATATTATATTGTGCGAAACCTGCAAACATGCATTATTCTGGGTGTGGATTTTTTTTAGATTGGCAGAAGCGAAACTCGATTTTAAAGGGGGAGAATTAACTCTATCGATGAAACCAGTAGAAACCAAGAATGATAGGCCCACGCAGCTGGACTTGCAGTACTTACCGGCAGAAAAGCAAGAAAAACTACAGTCATTGGTAAGTGACTTTTCAAGTTTATTTAGCGATGTACCGGGTTTCACACAGGTCGTAAACCACACAATAGAAACGGGGGACGCTCAGCCTGTAAGGCAAAAGCCATACCGGTATGACAAAGTAAAAGAAGAAATAATTGAATACCACATCAAGGAGATGTTGAAAAATAAAATAATTACTCCGATTTCTAGCAGTTATGCAAGCCCAGTAGTTCTATGCAAGAAAAATAATGATTATCCGATTACGCACCCGAAGCGGTGGTGTTTTGCTATAGATTATCGCAAGTTAAATTCCGTCACAAAATATCCCGTATATCCTCTGCCGATAATCGAAGAGATAATTCGAAATAATTCCTCTACAAAGTATATGACCACATTAGATCTTACGAGTGGCTATTTTCAGATTAGGGTAAAACCCGAAGACGTCCCCAAAACCGCCTTCATAACGAATTATGGCACGTACGCATTTCTTAGGATGCCTTTTGGTTTATCCGGCGCGTCGGCAACCTTCCAAAAATGTATGGACATCGTCTTAAGACCGGTCCTTGGTAAAAGTACGTTCATATATTTGGACGATATTATAATTACCAGTAGTATCTAGAACAGCACTTACAAGATTTAAGAAAAGTGTTTTTATTGTTAAATGAAGCTGGTTTGAAGATAAATGCGTTCAAATGTAAATTTGCCGCAAAAGAGTTACGTTATTTAGGATTTAAAATTTCTCAAAATGGAATCGAAACGGATCAATCAAAGATAATAGCTATTAAAAATTACCCTGTTCCTAAAACAGCGGAGAAGTTATCGTCGTTTCTTGGTATGTGTTCATACTATCGGTCGTTCATTAAAGACTTTGCCAAAATAGCTGAGCCGCTGCTGAAATTGAAAAGGAAGAAAGCTAGGTTTTCGTGGTCAGCAGAAGTCAACTTGGCATTTCAAAAACTGAAAGACTCATTGACTCAAGTTCCCGTCTTAAATTTTGCGGAGGGGGATAATGGATTAGAAATTTCAGCGGACGCTTCAGATTTTGCGATTGGGGAGTGCTTTCTCAAAATGGGCAACCCGTGGCCTTTTTCAGTCGAACATTAAATGAAACCCAGAGAAACTATTTGGCCACAGAAAGGGAAACTCACGCATTGTTATCAGCAGTACATAAATTTCGTGTTTTCTTTAGAAGTTCTCCAGTAACTGTATATACCGACCACGCGGCAGTCCCAAGACTCTACTCTGGGAAAAATTTATCACCCAGATTAATAAGGTGGGCACTTAAATTACAAGAATATAATCTAGTAATTAAACACACGCCGGGAAAAGAAAATGTTGTGGCAGATGCTTTAAGCAGAATTAATTTGGATAAAAATGGAAATACAGTTAAAATAGCCATGCTGACATCCAACGTATTAGATTCTCGTAAAACAGTAATAGCCGAACTCGGAAAAGATCCGAAGTTCAAAAATATATACAATTATTTGACCGACCCTGAGAATTTCAGTCATCCGGATATTGTGACGATAAGAAATAGGGCCGCAAATTACGAAATAATTGACGGACTTTTATTTTATACGAAAACGACTAATGAAAACCATGAGTTTACACTGGTTATCCCAGCTAGCATTAGATTGAATGTATTAGAGGAGTTGCACGATTCTGCCATTTCGGGCCATTTGGGCATAAGAAAAACTGTCCAAAGAGTTCGCGAGGCATTTTTCTTTCCAGAACTGAAAAAGTTTACTAGGGCGTATGTCCAATCGTGCCCAACATGTCAATTTAATATTGATGTTAATTTCCGCCCGACCAGGTTCCTAAATTGTGTTAAATCAGAATTCCCAAATCAAATAATAGGCATCGATTTATTGGGACCTTATCCTAGAAGCAAAGTTAACAAAAGCCGATATCTTTTAGTTATAGTGGATCATTTTAGCAAATGGTTAGAGTTGATTCCGTTAAAACGCGCGTCTGCAAAAATTATAGTAGATTCAATTCTAAATAAGTATATTTTAAAATACGGGGCGCCCCTAAAAGTTATTTCCTTTAATGGTCCCCAGTTTGTTAGTAATATTTTTGAGGAAATGTGTGCAAAACTGGGCATACGTCATCTAAAGATGGTCCCGCATCGTCCGCAGTCAAACATAGCTGAACGGGTTTATAGAAATGCAGTGAAGATCATTCGAAGTTACGTTAAGAATAACCACTCTACCTGGGATAGCCATATAAATGAATTTGCATTTGCCCTTAAAACCGCCAAACACGACACAACACAAAAGACACCCGCTGAACTAACTGTTTCTTGGAAGAAAGATTTTGACACCCTTAGATACACTTTTCTTTGTCCAAAAAAGGGCAGAAGAATTTAAAATGAGTGATATTCAAAATTTGATACGGGAAGAGACAGGAAAACAAAAATTATACTATGACCAAAAGAGAAGAGAGGTGAATTATAAAGTTGGAGATGAGGTGCTGAAAATTAAACATGCTTTATCAAATGCCCCAAAAGAAGAGGTGGGGAAATTTTTTCCGAGTTTTGAAGGCCCTTTCATTATCGAGAAAATTACACAGACTGTTGTAGTATTAAGAAGAAACGACGGCGAGAAAATTACTGCGAATGTGGACCAAATCAAACCTTTTTATAATCGTAATGAAATGGAAATGTTTAAAGATTTTTTCCAAGATCCGAGGCAACGCATTCCCACGGAAGATGTACCTCAGCGGCAACATCAGGAACCAACAACAATGGCAACGAAAGGACAGAAAAAGAAAGCCCCCTCAGCAAAGTAGAAGAAATAAGAAACTAAAAACCACAACTGGGGGTGGATTTAAAAGAAAGAAGTCGGAGAAGACAAGTAATAAAAGACGAAAGCACAATGGGCAAGAACAACCCAAAGTAGCCAAGAGGACAGCGGAAATATCGGAAAGGAGCCTGAGAAGCAAGCAGCCTCGGTTGCAGGCTGAGGATCAACGTCCCAAATGCAGCAGGAGCCAGGAGCAGCGACAAACGAGTTCTCAGGACCGTCCAGCCGATCACCTTCCTCTCCAGCGCAAGTATCCCAGGATGGAAAGAGGGATATATAAAAGGAAGAGAAATGAGCAACAATCCGGAAATGTTCAACAACCAAAGTCAAGGAAACTGGCCCAAGCTTCAACCTACCCAACTTTCAAGGATTGGGCCAAGAAAAGGATGGCTGACCACAAAATAAGTAGTATTTCTTATTCCAACTTTTAGTTAATTTTCGAGTGTTACTGCAAGTTGCAGGGTCTATTTTACATCAAGCAAGGTTGAGTTTTACGCCAAGTGGGTGATAAATAATTACTTATCTTGAAAAAATGTTTCTGTTTAAAATTTTAATTCTGCAAAGATTTAAAATTACTTAATGTTTGTAAAGTAGATTCTGAAGTATTGTAAATAGATTAGTTTTGTAAAAGCAATGAATTGCTGAAAAAATGTTAACTAAATGATTTTGTATTATGCTTTGTCGAAAGACCTGTGAAATCTTAGAATGAAAAGTCCGTAAAGGGAAAAACACGATTTAGTCTATAGACTATTATTTCAGTGTAATGCGATGTTTCAGAAAAGTACTTTGAGAAAAAGAATATGAAGCACTTGCTGTAAACTTAGAAATTTAACCTACATATTGTATCTTGTGATTGGTGTGCAATTGTTAAGTTTCATAACATGTAACAAACGGTATTATGCCATCAATGCACGTTAGGTGCAAAGTCAATTTCAAATGAAGCATTCTATGTGCAAACTACGAATTCCATGCATGAAAAGTTAAAGTTTGAGTAATTTTAGAATGCAAGTATTAAAAATGCTCTCCACCAAATATGTTGTGTAGCAAATTTTCATGTAACACTTAATTATTTAAGTTTGACTTAAGATTAATTTTCATTATTCTAAATTTATGCTACACAACGTTATTTTATTTAATATCTTGTATTTATATTTGCTTTGGTTTAATTTTAATTAGTGGTTTTGGTACTTTAAGATTTGTACGTCTCTTCCACTGGTTACTCGTAAACGCGTTGAAACAGACAATGGAATTAGGTGCTTTCGTAGGTAATAAACTTGATTTAAAATTACTTAACTTAGGTTGATTCTCATTTAACTTATATCATTGGATGCAGAAAAATTAGCCTTTTAATTTAAGAGTACTTTCAAGTCTCTAGCTTAAACAGTTTTTAAGTTACAGTTAATTATTCAACGAATTTTTGCACTTCGAGTATTTTTTTTGGTTGAGGGGGAAAGGATTGAAAAGCGTCACTTTTGCAGTTGATTTCCAAGCCTTTGCTTAGGAATTTTTGTCCGTTGCCTAGGTTTGCTGGTTTTCCCACGCCTACGTCGAATTCTTGGTTCTTCTTTTGGCGGGCTTGGCGAGATTCGGAATTTTGTTCCAGTTCAACTCCTCGATTTTTGGACGATATTAGCAGGGGTTTGTGTGAGGGGTAGAGTTTCAGTTTATTCACCCTTTTGGCGAGTTTTGGCGATATCTAGTGTCCGGACCTGACAAAAAGCGGGTGCAGGTGGGATTGCGAAGCTGTTGGGACGTTTTCGTTTTTGCATTCGGCTGACAAGAAGATAACTTTCTCGGGCGCCTTGGGCATCTTGTTGCTGCAACAGAAAGGATGAATTTGTTTTTTTAACGGGGGGCTTATGGCTCCTGTCACGTCTTACTCCATGGCTTCGGAAATAGTCCTTCAAAAATGTAAATGAAATAATTCTGCAATAGAAAAGGAAATGAAAGAAAATTATATTTCCATGCTTCAACTACCACAGAAATAATGTCCTTCAAAATGGAAAGTAAATATTTCTTCGTCAATTCTACCATCTGATGAAGACTCAGTCCGCTTCTTCAATTTATAAGAACAGAAAAAATCAATAGCCAAGCAACCTGTGTTCCGACCTGAGTTTCCTGATGGCTCTGAAGTTCGTAATACAGAAGGCTGGATGAAACTTCCAAGTTCCTGCGTACTGGGTATTCTTCGAATGTTCGGTGTCCGCCAAGCTGCCGTCGAACCCCCAAATCTCCAGGTTCACATCTTCCGTCAGTTAAGAAGTTTTTCTTTTTGAACTTTAATGTTAACTTAAATTCTTAAAGATTTTTTTTTCATCCAAAATTCTCTGGTTTAATTATTTCTTGAATTTTTTTAAAGATTCTATTATTATCAGAATTTAACTTTTATTTAAATGTTTGCTGTAAAGAATTTTGAAAGGTAGAAAATTTAAATCTTTAATATTTTTGAAGATTTGCTGATTTAACTGAGATCTGAAGAAATTTGTGAGCAGTCTTAAATTGCTCTAGTTAAAGGTATAATTTTTTTTTCCTCTTATGGTGCAATACTATAGGTACTTAACTCTGTACTTCATTATTTGAATTTTCTCTTGTTCTGGGATAAATAAGGTGTAAGAACCTTACAACTGAAAAATGAAATAGAAAATTTTAATTTGTATCTTAACTCATAAAAATAGTTATTACTTAAACAATAGTATTTGAATTGAAGTGGTTACTGTCTAAGATTGCAGTATTTGTGGAAAATATATAAATGTTTAGCTATTTGTTTTCTAAACTAAATAAGGTAGTTCCCGGGGACTAGTATAATTTTATGTTAGTAAATTTGTTTGATATCAGTGTTTTAAGGAAAGTAATAAACTAATTTAGTATTATTGATTTTATGTGTTTACTTGAATTTCTGATTACACAACATGGTTTCACCAGTAGCAAGGCTCTTCGGGTTGTTGAAACGAAATTTAAAAGGGTACAAACACAACGCAATTCATATTTGTTTAAACTACTAGTTATTCATTCAATTCAATTATGGCAAAGCACACGTTAAACTACTAGTATTTTACAGCTTAGTATATAACAAATACACTTAAAGTGTTAGACATGAAGCTAGTTAGAACCTCAGGTTTAGCTGGTTATAGGGCGTCTTTTGAGGTCTCGTATGTCAAGTTCTAACTAATGTTAGTCGATCGTAGGTGGGAGATTTGAACACCTCCGAACACACAAAAAAAAAAAAAACCCGCAATTGCGGTTCGCTTTTCATCCAACAACGGTGGAGAACATTGGGGGAAGAAATTAATTTTGCTTGAATGATAATGTGTGTGTGCGAATTTACATGGGTAAGAAAATAAAGCCTGTTACCTAGAACTTACTGTTACTATGTTGTACTAAAATTTCTTTTCTTCCAGATTTTGCTGGAAGGAGTAAGATGTAGATGAAACTAAATGTACTAAAAACAAATGAAGAGTTATGTACCAAGCAAGTTTTCGTCTGTAAATTGACCAAGAGCCTTTTTTTTGTAAAGGTTGGCCTAAGTTTAGAAGAGTTAAATATTTGAGTATTGTTAGAATTGCAAGTTTCAACATGGTCCGTTTGGAGCACAGTAGTTCAACTTTTGCCAATTCTGGAAGTATGTAAGGTTTTAGGTTAACTAACAAGTTAACCTAAAACCAAAGTAAACCCTAAAACAAAATTTTATTTTAATTTTACTTTTTCTATCCCTTCTCATTTCGACTTCCCGTTAGAATAAGCGCGCATTTCAGCTTTATGCTAATTTGAAGTGGAGCCAAGTCCTATTTAAACGAGAAGTAGGAACCTCTCAGTGTGAGAGAGGTTTTAGTCTGAGACCACGGTTACTCTTTTCGACGTTCGCCTGACTAGCTAGCACTTGAATTCTAAGCCATAGCGCTTTTACGTGATTGCTCATTGAAGTAATTCCAAGTGCGTCAGTATTAGTTAAATCTTGCTACGCACCATTTAGTTTAGAGCCTAACCTCGTTTTATAGCTCTGTGAGCAACGACCATTTAATTTCTATTTAGTTTTAGCTTAAATTAGTTTAATTGTTCATTTTAGACCCAAGTGCGGTCTCTACTTTCTGTATCCCTCACGAGTTGGGAAGTGGTTGTAAATAATTGTGATTTAATAAAAGAGGATTTTAAATCCCTTTAAAGTGAAGTTCTTCTACCACTTAATCACAATATTCTACCACAGAACATAGCTGCATTCTGCTCCCTGTTCCAGATCAGGATTTAAGGAGTTTCACGAAGATGTTTTCCAAGAATATGCATCGAACACTCAGTCCTAACAAACTGGAGGAAAAAAAGTTTCGTTTTGGACGAGCGTTGGCGTGGGTGTTGAGAATGTAGTGTGATGAGTTGTGTAGCGCATATTTGCTATGCAACTGTACTATGTAATATAATGTATATAATTAAATGAAGGAATGTATATAATTAAATGAAGCAATTTTGAAGGAGCGTTCTTCACATTGGCAGAATCTGAAAGAACTAATCACTTTTTATCTCGCTAAATAATCAAGGTTAGGTTATTCAATTATGGCAAAGCACACGAGGGCTATCTGCCTAAAGGGAGGGATGCCTTCGTGGAGGACTTTCTAAGGGAAACTGGCTCGTATACACGTTACACATGGGGAAAACCACGAAAACGCCCATGCAGCCAGCCCGTTCGCGGGATTCGAACCTCGGACCGAACTACCAGTGTTCAGCGTCTTTACCGCTCGGCCGCTGGTGGGCCCTAAATAATCAAGAGATACAAGCTATTGATATAGCAAAACGCACATTTTTCTTGATGGTTGGAACCTGTAATTTTAAAAATGCTTTATTGCATGCTCCCGTTTAGGGAACATACCAAATTTTGGTTATTGTCTGTAAATGTGAAAAGCAACAATTTTTATTCTGTGTCACAGTCTTTTTTGTGCTTTTCGGTAGCAGTTCAAATTTTATTTGCTTAATTTTACATTAAAAAGTTTTTTAAATATTTCAATTAGCTGGATGCTGGATAGTCGAGCTTTTACTGTAATTGCCAAGTAAATAGGAAAAAACAGAAGTGCTTCATGTTAATATTGTTCGCTCTCCAGAAAAAAAAATCTGAAAGGTTTTAGATTTTAAATTACAGTAACACCCCGTCCATCAAAGTAGAGCATCATAGGAAACAGCGTTAAACGAGGTTATCTGATCCCGTAAATAATGGGGTTAGAGGAAAATGGGTAGAACATTGGTCAGGTATTTTACCATTAAATTTATTAATTATGTTTTTTATAACAATAAAACAAAAACTTATTTCTTACAAATACAGAAACATAATAAACGAATAAACATATAAAAATAAATAAAATTCTAAGTATATGTTTTCATCTCAGATTATTCAGTCTCTTCTGTATTTCCAATTTTCTGCCTTTTTATCAAGAAGGTATCTGATGTAATTTGCAGTTTCCTTTTGCGTTCTGTAAGAAATTGTTGGTAAGTGTATAAGGCATCCGTAACACCCCGTGTTGCCTTTGAACTCCTGTCAAAATTTGGGTCATTTTCAATAAATTGGTCCAAAATTTCTGTTATAGCGGTCAAACTGGTTTTCGGAAACGCTGTTGAAAGTTCTTTTTGCTCTCCTTCAGAATTACTACTTTTCAATATTTTTGTGTTCTTCTTGGTCCGCTAATTCCTTGAGCTCATCATTAGAAAGACTTGCTGCTATTTCTTGCACTATTTTTTCGACATCTTCCCCATTTACCTCATCTAAATCGGTTTGTTTCTCTAATTCCGCTATTTTATTCATATCGACAGCGTGTCCAGTGTCACCGCCCTCGATTAGATGTGAACCAATGTTCTTCCACACCCCTTTCAAACATTTATCTGTTAACTCATTCCAAGAAAGGTTTATGTTCTCTACAGCATTCATGATATTGTTGTTTTTCCAAAACTCTCTTATTGATTGTTTCTCTTCTCAGTCTGTTTTTTCAAACATCTGTCTAAATGTTCGCCGCAGGTAATAAGTTTTAAAATTTGATATAACACCTTAATCCATTGGTTGGATTAAAGCAGTTGTGCTAGGCGACAAGAAAACCATTTCGACTGGAAAGCATGTTATTCAGATAAATTCGTTGGATGGCTTGGACCATTATCAATTAAAAGTAGTGTATTACACCAAATTACAGGTAAAGTTGATTCGGATATTCCTTTCATGGCTCTTGGGTTTTTGGAATGGTAAACAAGTAGTGGTTTTAATTTTAAATCTCCCCTTGCATTACCACCCAGTAGAAGTGTTAAGCGATCTTTTGCAGCTTTAAATCCTGATGCATGTTTTTCTTCACGGGATAGAAATATTCGTTTTGACATTCTTTTCCAAAATAGGCCTGTTTCATCAACATTAAAAACCAATTCTGGAGGATAGTTTCCTCGTCAATAATTGTTTTTAATGTTGCTGGGAATTCAGCCACCGCTTTCGTATCACCACCTGCTGCTTCTCCTGTAATCTGTATGTTATGAAGATTATTGCAATGTTTAAATCTATTAAACCATCCTCAACTTGCAACGAAAGTTTCACTTGTGTCACTTGCCTCAACCTGAATGTAATTAAAACATTTTCTTGCTTTTTGAATTATAATAGATTGGCTTAATGGCATATTGCATTCAGTTTCGTCGCCAATCCATACAGAAAGTCGTTTTTCCATTTCCTCTATTTTACTATTTCTAGAACGGGTAATTCTAGTTACAGAGCTGGTCGTAGTTGCAGTTGCTGATGACAGTATTTTTTCTTTATTCTTAAGAATAGTCCTTATTGTTGAAGTTGCCAAATTCAATGCAGCACTAATTTCAAATTGACGTTCAGCAGTATCTAATCTTCTAATCACTTGCATTTTAGTTTCTAGTGAAATGCTTTTTGTTGTTGCTTTATTTTCGTGTTTTTTTATTATCACCCATGATAAAAACTAAAAATCATAATATTTCTCACTATATCAATCATTATATTATATAAATTTATACTTACAACAACGTCAACAAATGTTTCAAATGATAAAGAATACGTTCGTATAACACCGCAGGAAAGAAGACACACAGATAAACTGCTTCGGATATCGGGAAGCCTAACCAAAGAATATGTAATGTTAAGAAGAAAAACAGCTGGAGTGGCTCCTTCCCAACGTAGAGGAGCGCATGAGCGAAGTATCTGTCGCCAAAGCGCCAAGCTCGAAGCCGGCGTCGAAGTTCGAAGGTCACGTTTATGAAGAGTTAATAAAAGAGAAAAGGAATCGACACATCACTTGGATTTAGATAGTCTACTTTCGTTTTTACTCGATGAAATTGAGGGTGAAGAACTTGTATCCACAGCTACTAAATGTTCTGTCAGAGATCAATCTTAAGACAACGGAACACCAAACGTTCTGGTTTTAAAAATCATGGCCATCTGCACAAGGGGGGAAATAATAATAAAAGAGAAAAGAAATCGACATATCACTTGGATTTAGACGGTCTACTTTCGTTTTTACTCGATGAAATTGACGGTGAAGAACGTTATAATATTTTTTTTTATTTAACAACTGATTATATTTTAACAATAACATTTTATAATTTTTATTATTTATATTTGATACTGGAGTGGCAACGCCATATTTTGTTTTGTGCAACCGTTGCTGAGCAACTAGAGAAATAAACTTCTTCTAACTTACCATGCCTCACGGACTGGAGGAAACGGCGCTTGCCAGAGTCCTCATCTCCTTTCTTCTTGCTTAAAACCAAGATTGCTACATTGCTAACTAGAGATGTAAATATTAACTTCATCTGTTACTGTATAAGTATGTTCTAAAATATATTGAATTTTCAGTGTTTCATGTACTCTTATTTGTTATTCATTATTATTGTTTATGTATTCCTTACATTTTGATTTATTGTATTTTGCTATGTACTCATAGCACTTGCTCATGAATTATGACTTGTCAGGATATCCTCTCCATCGTTGGTCTTGGTTCCTTGCATTGCGGTGTCTGGCACCCCTGTTCTTTTCTCTACTCTCATCTTTCTTCTCT
Source organism: Stegodyphus mimosarum (assembly GCA_000611955.2). Classification (NCBI taxonomy): domain Eukaryota; kingdom Metazoa; phylum Arthropoda; class Arachnida; order Araneae; family Eresidae; genus Stegodyphus; species Stegodyphus mimosarum. Next base: position 83,919 of record KK118854.1, read on the forward strand.
CTTGCTTCAGTTATCTTGCTTACTTGTCAGGAAAATTACATTAGGAGCACTTTGTTGCAAACTTCAGTGAGCCGGATACACCGCATCTTATGTGGTATCCCGGCGATAGATTTCCAGACTAGACTAGACTAACTAGAGAAATGTTTTAAAAAGATTGTTAGTTCTTAAAGTTTTACGAGTAGCTGATGTATTAAAAATTGATAGAGGAAGAAAATGGAATGTAAAAGCTGCAGTGTAAGACTGTGACATTTAGAAATTGTATTTAAATTATTTATTTATCTTCGTGAACTGAAAATAAAGTTTATGATTTACTAAGAAGTTCATCTGTTATTTCGATAAAAACTGCCAAATACGTTACAATCTTATTAAATTAGAGGTTCCACCGAGATACTGGAAATTAGGAGTGCGATTATCAATTTCGATGGTGCTGGTCTCCTAATCCCAGAAAATTGCTGAAATTTTGAGAAGTTTTCTAGAGCAAAAGTCAAGTTTGTTTATTTCAAGGAGAAACCGATGTCAGAAGTCCGCCGATTTAAAGCCAGTTTTTTGAAGGGGATCATTCAAAGGTCACCTTTTTTGTTTATGTAACTTGCGCTGCAGCAAAGACTTGTCAGAAGTCGATATTGCTGATCTCCAAAGACAAGATTAATTTATTTAATTTTAGCATTTCATTTTAGAATTATATTTAAATAGTGTTAGTTTTTGCTTAAAATAACTGATACTAAAAATATTAAGCGTAAATTGCAATTGATATTTTGTGTAAAGAAGTATTTAAAAATTATTATTTAGGCTTTACTGTTATTTGAATTTAATTTTTATGTTGATAATTAATATGTGTAAGCCATCCCGGCATTTATAAAAAAAAGGAACTGCTAACTTTGTTTTTGAATTAGTTGCCAAGCAGGCGCGTGGAAAATAAGTAATAACGTCAAACTGACGTAGTGTGATTTTATTCTACTGCCAAACTGGCAAGAGGTTTTTCTTCGTTCTCGCCGTCCAGGCGTGTGGTAGTAGCAACGTCATCCCGACGTATTACAGCTAAATTAAATTGCCAAACTGGCAAAAATTGTTTTTTTTTATCGCCAACCAGGCGTGGAGATAGATGGTAAAATCGTCAAACTGACGTTAGAAAAATTCCACTGAATTGCCTAACTGGCAAAAGTTTTATATAGTTATCGCGAACGAGGCTTGTGAATAGTGAGTTAAAACGTCAACCCGGCGTAGTATTATTTTATTTTGTGCCAAACTGGCAAAGTTGTTTAAATAATTCTTTTCATTTGGTTACAGTGAATTTCGTATTTGACAAGTATCGCCAAAAGTTATATATTTTTAATACAAGTACGATTTTCAATATCTAATTTTAAAAGAAAGCCTATTAACGGTAACTTGTTCAACATGTCATTCTTAGCTAGGAGTAGAAAACAGGATTTCAAAGTACTGGCAGAAGAGTTAGGTTTAACCGTGAGACCTGAATTTAAGATTGCTCAGTTGCATAAATTCATTACTGAAAGTCCCGGTTATGATGAGGAATTTACTCGAGAACTACTGGCTGCAATTAGAGAAGAAAGAGAAAGAAATGAAGAATGCGAAAGAGAAGAAAGGGAAAGAAAAGGAGAATGCGAAAGAGTAGAAAGAGAAAAGGAACGCGAAAGAGAAGAAAGAGAAAGAAAAGAAGAACGCGAAAGAGAAGAAAGGGAAAAAGAACGCCAAAGAGTAGAAAGAGAAAAGGAACGCGAAAGGGAAGAAAGGGGTAAAGAACGCGAAAGAGAAGAGCGGATTAGAGCTTTTGAGCTACAGAAACTTCAATTGGAAGCAATGGCTGCAAGAGCACAGCCGCTGGAAACTATGTAGCTACCTGAGCAGGCTTTAAAAATCAGAATTCACGATGTCATGCCACGTTTTAACCCTAAAGAAGATGAAATAAGTTTATTTCTGGTTTTATTTGAGCGTCAAGCTAAAATAATGAATATACCCCCAGAAAATCAAGTGACTCAACTTATTTCGTTGCTGCCTCCTGATATTGTTCAACTTATTGCTAGAGAACCAGAAGAGGACGCGAAAAAGTATGAATATGTAAAAACTTTACTGTTACAACGATTTAAATTGAGTGCATAAAAATTTCGACAACTATTTAATAAACACTAAAAATCTACTGAAAGTACTTGGTATGATTTCTACTATGAATTAAAAAATTATTTAGAAGCATGGCTTAACGGATTAAACATTAAAACTTATGAACAGATAAAAGATCTCATGCTGGTTGATCAAATTAAAAAGCGTACTTCTCCGGATTTCAAAGAACATTTTATGGATGAATGGACTACCATCATTTCACCTACTGAGATGGTTAAGAAAATTGAAGATTTCGAATATGTGAGAAAAACAATAAAACCAAAATTTTCTGCCAATCAAACTGAGAGGATTAACAAAGGATCGTTTAAACCACGTTACGAAAATTTTGGGAAAAAAATAGAGCATGCGCCTCATTTTAACCATTCTGATAAATGAGATGATTCAAATTACCAGAAAGGTCACCGATAAAGAAGTCAGTTCCAAAACAAAAACCAAGAAAATTTATACGACAAAAGATATCGGCCATGTTGTTTCGAGTGTGGGTCATACGAACATTTTAAGCCTCAGTGCCCTCGCTAAAACCAAATGAAAAGGTAAATTGCGTATCTTCGAGTGATGATTTGTTAGAGACATAAACAATTTTTGTTAATGGGTATGAAATGCCTATTCTTCGAGATACAGGAGCCACATTAGATGCTATTTCACGAAAATACATAGACAATGCAAAAATGACTGGAGAACATGTCTGGGTACAATATCTTTTAAATGACCATTTAGTGTGTCTACCGTTAGCGGAAGTTGAAATTAATTGTGAACTTGGTCATATAAAGACAAAGGCAGCTGTTGTTACAAATGATCCCGGCAGATAGGTATTGGGTAACAAAAGTGCCCAATTATTCAAAGGTAAATCATTTTTTAATTTAGAAAAGGTAAATGCGATTTTGACACGATCTCAAGCAAAAAGATCTCGTGAAGAAGATCAAAGTAGAAAACACGAAATGGAGAAACTAGAAAAACTATCAATTATTGAGACTGACGAAGATATTTTACCGCAAGCTGATGAGGAAGACAAGGAAATTAAGAAAGTAATTAATGTTAATTCTAAGGAATTAATTGAATCTCAACATCAAAGCAGAGATCTAGCCTCATTGCTTAGCGAAGCTAAAAATGAAAATTCCAGCAAGACAAATGATTTCAAAGTAAAAGTAAACGGGTTGTTGGTGAAAAGGAAAATAGATAAAAATGGAAATGAAAGGGAACTAATTGTTATTCCTGAAAAATATCAAATAAAGTCATTATGTCATGATAGCACATCTGGACATTTAGGCGTCGTCAAAACAAAAGATAGATTAACAAGATACTTTTACTGGAATAATTGCTATAAAGAAATAGAAGAGTATCTTAAAACTTGTGATCCATGTCAAAGAGTGGGAAAATCTTATGATAAAGCCAAAGCACCTTTGACTTTCGTACCAATTATTGCAGAAGTATTTTCTAAAATTAACTTCGACGCATGCGGCCCTTTACCGATAACACCAAATGGCAATAGATATTTGATTATAGCCATTTGTTTAGCTTCAAAATATCCTGAAGCTGCGCCTGTTAATAATATTGGAACGACTTCAGTAATTAAAGCCATGTTACAAATATTTAGTAGAGTGGGTTTTCCGAAAGAAATACAAACTGATCAAGGTACTTCTTTCATGAGCATTCTAACAATTGAATTTGTAGAAAAATTTGGAATAAAAGTAACTAGAAGTTCAATACACCATCCGCAAAGTAACCCTGTCGAAAGCTTTCACCGAACAATCAAACGAATTTTAAAAGTCTCATGTATTGAAGCAGCCCCAGAGTGGGAGAAGCAAGTTCCCGCGGCTCTATTTGCTTTAAGAACAATAACGCAGGAGAGTACGGGATTTACACCTGCAGAATTAGCATATGGCCGAAATCTTAGAACACCTGTAACATTATATGAACAATTAATGAATTCTGAACACGAAGGAAATAATGTTGTTGAATACGTTTTCCAGTTGATAAATCGGTTAAAAAGATGCAAAAAGCTGGCTACAGATAAAATGCTGGAAATGCAAACCAAAAGAAAAGTGTGGTACGATCGTAAAGCTATCAAAAGAGAATTCTCTGATGGAGATTAAGTCTTAGTTGTATCAACGAGTAAACCAAATAGACTAGCAGTTGAATAGAAAGCTCCTGGAAAGGTTGAGAAGAAATTATCCGAAACTAATTATGTTGTGAGTTTCGAAGGAAAAAAAAGACCATAATCAAGTCTACCATGTTAACATGTTAAAACCTTATCATAGACGAGCAGAATCGGTTAACCTTATGGTTGCAGAAAATCAATCTGAAACTGATGATATGGAGGAAAATTTTCCAACAATTGACTCTGAACCAACATTGTTCGATTTTGAGGAAATTAAAGAAAACAGTTCCTTAAATGACAAGCTAAATGAACAACAAATTCAAGAATTGTATGATCTTCTATCGAAATTTTCAAAAATCTTTTCTAATAAGAAACTCATTTAAATACTACCTAGAAAAACTCTATACCTAGAAAAACTCATTTAAATACGCATGATATTCAGCTAACAGAAAACACACCGATCTACTGTAAACCATACAGAATTTCTCCAAGGCAAACAGATATATTAAAAACAGAAATTGATAAAATGCTTCAACATAAAATAATTGAAATAGGATATTCAGATTACACTTCTCCTATGATTTTAGTTGAAGTAGCAGGAAGAGATCCTAGACACTGTATCGACTATAGAAAATTGAATAAGTTGACTAAAACACAATTCTTTCCTTTTCCTAATATCGAACAACGAGTAGAAACTGTGGCAGGCGCAAAATATATAACCCTTTTGGATTATCAAAGGGATACTGGCAAATACCATTAATTCCTAATGCCCAAAGATTAGCCACTTTCGTTACAAATTTTGGCACGTTTAGACCCCTACGGATGCCTTTCGGACTTAAAAATGCACCATTTTCATTTAGCAAAATGATGGCCGAAATCCTTCATGGCTGCGAACACTTTGCTGTTCCATATTTAGATGACGTGGCAATCTTTTCAAACACCTGGGAAGAACATCTAAGTCACCTGAAAGACGTTCTAACAAAAATAAAAGGCGCTGGTTTAACCATTTAACCCATAAAATGTAAATTTGCTCAAGATAGAGTAAAATATCTAGGACATATTGTAAGTCGGGGCATAAGAATGCCAAGTGAAGTCAAAGTAAAAGCTATTCTCGATTTTCCTGTGCCATTTACAAAAAGTCAAATCAGAGCATTTTTAGGATTAGCGGGATATTATAATCATTACATTCCCACGTTCTCCTCTATAGCAGCACCTTTAACCGAAAATTTGAAAGGGTTATGGGTTATTCAATTACGGCAATGCACACGAGGGCTATCTGCCTAAGGGAAGGGATGCCTTCGTGGAGGACTTTCTAAGGGAAACTGGCTCGTATACACGTTACACATGGGGAAAACCACGAAAACGCCCATGCAGCCAGCCCGTTCGCGGGATTCGAACCTCGGACCGAACTCCCAGTGTTCAGCGTCTTTACCGCTCGGTCGCTGGTGAGCCCGAAACTTTGAAAGGAAACTTAAAGAAAGGGAAAATAAACTGGACAGAAGAGTGCACAAAAGCATTTGAAGAGCTAAAGAAAAAACTGTCTCAAAGGCCTATACTACATGCACCTGATTTCAATAAGGAGTTTATTTTGCAAACTGACGCTTCAAACTCTGGTATGGGTGTTATTTTAGCTCAGAAAGATGAACGAGATAATGAACATCCAGTATTATACCTCAGTAAAAAGTTTACAGAAACTTAAAAAAAGTATTCTACTACAGAAAAGGAATGAGCAGCCATAATATTCGCCGTAAAGAAATTGCAATGTTATCTAGACGGGCATACTAAATTCCTCATCATGACCGATCATAATCCCTTAGTTTGGCTCAAAAATAATGTGAGTCTAAATCCGCGACTTATGAGATGGGCACTGGTTTGACAACCCTACAGTAACACTTTCGTTAATCGAAGTGGTAAAACCCATAAAAATGTAGACGCATTAAGTCGTACTCTCTGGCCTGATTAAAGATTTTTTTTTTATTTAGATAAAAATTGTTTTTTCCTTCCTCTCCTTCTGATTATATTATTATGTTATATGTTGTAATTCAATTATATTTGTTTTGATATTGTGTTGTTTTGAAAAAAAAATAGTAAACTTTAATTTATAAAAATATCAATTAAAGTTTACCTGGAGGGGGGAGTGGTTATATTTTTTTATTTAACAACTGATTATATTTTAACAATAACATTTTATAATTTTTATTATTTATATTTGATACTGGAGTGGCAACGCCATATTTTGTTTCGTGCAACCGTTGCTGAGCAACTAGATAAATGTTTTAAAAAGATTGTTAGTTCTTAAAATTTTACGTGTAGCTGATGTATTAAAAATGGATAGAGGAAGAAACTGGAATGTAAAAGCTGGAGTGTACGACTGTAACATTTAGAAATTGTATTTAAATTATCTATCTTCGTGAACTGAAAATAAAGTTTATGATTTACTAAGAAGTCCATCTGTTATTTCGATAAAAACTACCAAATACGTTACAACGTGTATCCATAGCTAGTAAACGTTTCGTCCTTAAGACAGTGGAACACCAAACATTCTGGTTTTAAAAATCATGGCCATCTTCACAAATAACATCGGCCTCCACCTTAATAACGACAAAAAAAGAAAATCAAAATTTGTGTATCTTTTGTTCTGGAGATCATGAATCCAGTGATTGTTGCAAAGACAGAAACATGTCAGTCGAAGAAAGATTAGGCACAGTACAAAACAATCGCAGCTGTTTCTTGTGTTTCGATAGGAGGCATGGAATAGCTAAATGTCGGAAAAAAGTTTCGTGTGTAGTTTGTGGAAAAACGCACCACATACTCTTATGCAAAAACATCAACTCCAAGTCCAAACCCAAAAATAGCGCCAACAGCAATATCGGAGAAAATGATAAACAGATACCAATATTGTTCTGGATTTAATTATATTGAATTGTATTGTATTTTTACTACGGATGCTTTAAAAGCAAAACGTTCTCAGTATAGAAGATCGTTTAGTAGAGCTTTAAACGATTTTGAGAAAGATAAAAATAATTTAACTAAGATTAAAAAAATTACAAAATTAATTGAAGAAAAAGCGAAAACAATGCTAGAAGTTGAACAAGCGATTAGAGAAGAGCTTTTTAAATTTGAGGAATGTGAGGTTATAATTAATAAAGAACTTGATGAATCAGAAGCTTATACAGATAAATGGAGAATAGAAACTGATTTAGCTAACTTTTTGAATGAGAAGGTCAGCAGTTTTAATGCTGTGGATTTGACTGTTTCGAAGAAACAAAACATGACGAGACACCTGCAAATTTTCGAAAACTCCTAACGTCTTATCACAAACTTTGATGGTTACTTTGAGAGGGAAAATTTTAAAAAAAGACAAGCAAGAGCTATAATTGACTCAGCGTCACATAGGTCTTATGTTTTGAAGAATACCGCTATTGAAATGCAATTTCCGAGGGCATGCAAAGAAAAACTACAGCATTCGTTATTTGGAGGGACAACCACTGAAATTATAGATCACGATGTTTTTACGGTGTTTTTATCGAAAATAGATGGTAATTAGTTATGCAGTTTTAATGCTCTTAGACAAGAGGTAATTTGTGGTACTATACCACCAGCAGCACGAGGCGACTTGATAAACGAACTTAGGGAAAGTAATATTTATCTGAATGATCAAAGTGATGGACTGATAGAAATATTAGTTGGCGCTGATATTTGTGAAAAATTGATGACGGGGGCTTTACACTACTTCCCTCAGGTCTTGCGGCTATTGTGACCAAATTAGAATGGACAGTTATGGGCAAAAACTCGATGTCTGAAATTTCAAATAATTCTACTTTTCTTGTCACTTCAATGCTCAATAAAGAGACATTGGTATCCGATTTGTGGGCTCTTGACACGCTGGGAATTTTACACCCTCTAGAAAAGAAAAATAAAGCAGAATTTCAAGAAGCAAGGAAACATTTCTTATCTAGAGTTAAAATAAATGAAGAAAGTCGTTTTCAAGTATGCTTACCGTGGCTTAGTGATCAACCGTCCTTGCCAGAAAATTTTAATTTGGTTATTAAAAGATTAGATTCGACTGTTAAACGATTGAAAGCTGATAATCTTTATGAAGAATACGGGATGTTTTTTCTGAGTGAGAACAAGAAGGAATAATAGAAGCTGTACCGAAAAATGAAATTGAATTATCTTGTCATTACTTACCTCATCGTCACGTAGTCAAAGAAAACAGTACAACAAAGATTAGACCAGTATTTGATGCTCCCCCTAGGTGTTTCTTTTATATATCAAATATATAAAAATATTTTATCAAATGCTAGTCTCAATGTAATATTTTTCTTTTTTTATCAAATACTAGTCTCAATGACTGCCTTGAAAAGGGGTTGAATCTTATTGAACTCATTCCTTCAATTCTTCATCGATTTCGCATAAATAGAATAGGAGTTACATCCGACATACGAAAAAAGTTTTTTGCAAATCAACCTTAATCATAAAGATAAAGATTTTTTCTTATGGTATCAAGCCGATGGTCAACTTAAATATTACAGACACTGTAGAGTTGCGTTTGGCGTCCCTTTTTACTCGGTTTTGTTATTCAATATCATTTAGATTCCATTTTGAAAGACTCTCTCGAAGGAAAATTAAAATATTCAGCAGAAATGGTTGAAAAGTTGAAGAACAGTTTTTATGTCGATAACTGTATAAGCAGCGTCAAAAATTATCAAGAATTACATTACTTCATACGGATGGCTAAAGACATTTTAGCTGAAAGGAAAGTCGAATTACGTCGATGGGAATACACTGATACATGAGAGAATTCCTTAAACACTACTAATGTGTTAGGAATGCAATGGGAACGGAATAGCGATACACTAAGCTTGAATATTATTAATGAATTGCCCGAAAAGGTAACTAAGAGGACAATTTTAGCAACTGCTCATAAAGTATTTGATCCTCTGGGTATATTATCTCCTATTACCTCGCTTCCTACGCTTATACTTCAGAGTCTGTACAAATCAACATTGTCTTGGTTTCAAGAAGTTGATTCTGTAACCAAGTCAGAATTTTAGAAGTGGATGAATGATTTAAATTATTTGAAAGGTTTGAAAGTACCTAGGTGGTTGCATTATGAGTTTGAAATAATATCATTTCATTTCTTTTGCGATGCAAGTAAATTGGCATATTCAACTGCAGCTTCCATTCGCGCTGAAAACGGAGACTCAGTGAAAGTTAATTTGCTGCAAGCTAAAACAAGAGTTGCTCCCACTGGGAAGAAAGATTTCTATCGCCCGATTAGAACTCCTGAGCGCTACTATTTGTGCTCGTTTAGCTTTGTCCTTTTTAAAAGAGTTTAAAGTATAAAACGTTTGTTTTTGGACTGATCCTTCAACTGTGTTGGCCTGGATACAAAGAGATGTAGTATAGGATGTGTTTGTTCATAATAGAGTTATGGAAATAAGTTACTCCAATGGATATCTGGAGGTACATTCCAGGAGCAATGAACTCTGCTGATTTGGTAGGTAGAAGATGTTCTGCCCGCTATTTAGTCGCTATTTAGGAGCGTCTAATTGGATTAATGAAGAAAATTTTACGAAAAATCCTCGGAAAAAGCTTGTTCATATTAAGAACAAATGTGCACTGTTTCGTTTAATTGTTAAACCGACCGTTGATACAATGATAGACCGTTAACAGTTGTATCAACTGATTCAGATCTCACTGCTATAACACCAGCCACATTCCTAAGAGAATTCTAGAACAATTTAGTGCCTTATATAAAGCAAGAAGTTAATTCAAACTTCTTTAGACGTAGATTGCGGCCCATTCAGAAAGACCGGAAGACTTTTAGGAAAAGATTTCGCCAAGAGTATTTAGGGACCCTAAAAATTACAAGAGGAAAATCGGCGAAACATTGTGATCTCAAAGTAGGTGACATTGTACTAGTTGGAAGTGATGATAAGAAGAGAATGATTTGGCCTTTAGGAAAAATCCTTGAATTATATCCAGGAGTCGATGGCATAAGTCGATGTGCAAAAATTGAAACTTAGAGTGGTGAATTAATAAGAGCAGTACAGAGTCTCTACCCTTTAGAAGTATCATCTTCAGAAAGACTTAATCTAGATAGTGATTCATGATACCAATTCAAGACACCTGCTGAAAGGCAATCTGCACTGAAAGCACCTCAACAGAGAAAATACCCGTTTCAAATGACGGAGCCTCTCGTATTACGAGATATGGAAGGACTGTCAAGAAAACACAGAGATTAGACATATGATTGCGAATGTTGCAATGTTCAATTCCTTATTTCTCATTGCAACGTGGGAGGTTGTAAGGAAAAATTATTACGAATTTCATGAAATATGATGTCACTCTGAAAAACGAAAAATAATTTTTAAGACTTTTTAATGATTAGCTTTTTTTGTATGGCAACGTTATCTGTACTCCGTGAATTTGTTTTTGAGTTGTAGCTTTCGTTTTGATCTCAGATGTAAACATTAGTGAATTTGAATTCAAATCAAAGATTTGGAACCTTCTTTTTAGAGTTTTTACATATGCCTCAGTTCCGGGCATGTAGGAAATATTTGCAATTAGAGTCTACTATATTATTTCCTTAAAACTTATGTGGATTTATTGAAATCAACTATCACCAACTTTCGACTTATAGCAAAATCACCTTTGGGCAGTTTTACTTTTATTTCAATCATTAAATTTATTTCTATTCTAAAGTCTGTTTCTTTCTCGCCCTATAAAATCTGTTCCGACTTTAAGATTTTTCTTTACTATTCTACCTGTAATTTCTAATAACTAATTACTACCTGTAATAAATTCTAATAACTACCTGTAACTTCTTCATTCTAACATGCATATTTTTGACAAAAAAATTTCTGCTACAGCCGTAAAAAAATTCTGCTGTAGAAGTAAACAGTCCATTAGCATTGAACTTTTTGACAGCCAGGTTAGAGAATAAATTTATGATTTTAAAATTAAAACAACGAAAAATAGTTTAAAACAGAAAAATAGATAGTTTAAAACAGTTTGAAAATAGTTTAAAACTGAATGTAACGTACAGAAAAAATACTCGATTTTAATGAAGCGTGTACTGACTAAGTGCAAAAATGAAGAAGTTATTCTTTGTCAGCAGCCTATGCACATAGCAAAGGTGGAGTAAAGATCACACGAAAGGTTTTGATCAGTTTTCCAGTGTTCAAAAATACGTCATAACTTCTGGCGTTGATCCAAATTTAATTCTTAATAAGCAGTGGAGTAAGTTTTTAAAAGCAACAACATTAAAACAGTCATTGAACTTCTAAAAATTTGTTAATTTTTTCCCAATATCAAGCAGTCATGCAGCAAATGAAAGAGTGGTTTCTCTAATTAACATTCAAGTGCCCAATAGAAATAAATCTCACAATAATATAATCAGTCAAAGGTTGCGATTATTATCATCAGTTAAAGGAACTATAATTTCAAATATATGATGTGTAAAGAATTTTACAAATACTTGTTGCAAGGAAATAATACCATTTTTCTATCAGAGATGAGGACTATGGACAAGTATTACTCTGTTCCAGATGAGTAACCATTATGCCTTGCATTGTTAACACAGTTATGATATGAGCTACATAAAAAATCCTAAAATAAAAAGAATTCTGCTCTTTTAAGAAAAGTCAAGCATTATTTGAAAGAATGTCTTGTATTTGATAATTTAGACAAGATAAATTTTACTATAACCAAAATTATTTTTTTAAACAATACATTTACCCAATTCAGTTCAGAACTGCAGTGTCATACGATGAACTTTCAAAAGTTCCTTACTGAGAAAATATTAAATAAATTTAATATACATGCAGAAGATCTATCAGTTTAGTAAACAGCATAATATTTTCAACATTTTTATGCAAATGTTTGCTTATTTTAACGAAGGAATATTTTGCAAAATCTTCATCAACGTTAATTTTTCCTTTGATTTCTAACAAATGCAAATTCTTTCTTCTCATATACAAAACTGTATAGTAAATATATAGCTTATATTTTCATAATATAAATTGCATTCCTCTCGGAAAAAGAAATAATTCGGTTATTGAATTAACATGCAGAATTTTTTTAGTTGAACATGTTTTCGCCCTGCCTTTAGCTGTAATTATTACAAACTGAGTATTAACAATCTATTTTTATAACATTTTGAATTCATATTGCTCTGTGAAGCACAAGATTAGACAATTTTTATTATATTATTGAAAGTAATACTTTTTAAACAACCAAATATTTTCAGGAAAGATACATTTTTTGTCAAGTATGAAACTTTGACGTCACGAAACTTGAACGAAAGGAGAAAATACACTCTTTTGCAAAAAAATCGAAGCACTGAGGACTTTTGCGATCGTGACGAAATTTGGTATGCAAAAACATCTTGATCGAACATGCAAACGCTCAAAGTTTAAAGGCAAATGAACAGGAATTGCGATCATAACGCGCATTTCTAGTGCGCAATTTGCAAAGTATTAAACCAGTAACAGAGGCGAAAAATTTATCTTTTTTTGTTGCTGCCATTGTAATTCCGTAAAGAAGCAACTAAAGATGCCATTACGACGATATCGAAGACCTTACAGACAACTAAACGACTTCGAACGTGGTCACATTGTAGGGTTGAGGAAGCTGGGTGGTCATACCGAGCAATAGACCGCCACCTGCAGCGTACAGACACTGCTGTGCAAAGATGTTGGCATTCTGAACATCTGTTTGATGTCAGCAGTAAAAGGGAAAATGTATTTTCTAAATCTAATTAGAATCGAAAAGAGGTCTTCTTGAAGCACTCCTTCCTTGCACAATAAATCATTTAAGAAATGTCCGCTGGACGTTTTCGAACACGCGTTGAAGACCACGCGTAATTTAGTTGTTTTGCTGGTGGGACGGGGTATGCCGTGGTGTGGTAGATAATACTCTTCATCTATAAGTGTATCTTCTTTCACCTCCTCCATATGATCCAGATTTTCTTATTCATTAAGAAATTCTATGAAAAGCGTTTTCAAGGTAGAATCCCGTTCCAAGCATGTCCACAACTGATCTAGTCTTTTCAGTGCGATGTCTTTAGAATTTCCTAACATTGTTTCCGAAGATTCTGGCTTGCGTGGCATTTCAACCACGTGTCTGCCGTCTGGTTTCCTATAAGCGTTTTTCGGGAAGTGTTCATTCCAATAATTTAATTCGTCATTACAAATTTTGCGTGGTTCTATTTCTTCTATTTTCCAGAAGCTCGTGAGGGTTTTGTTGAGAGTTTCTAAATTTTTAGACAAGAAACTGTGTTTTGGTGTATAGCAGAAATTATTGTCTGAAATACTACCCGAAACAAAACAGCCAAAACAGCTTGATTGCAAGAACAAATTGTCTCCCAATTTTATTTTATCATCTCTCAAAATTGAGAAGAATAATTCAGCGCCCAACAGAATATCTGCCTTTTGAGGCACGAAAAATAATGGATCACAAGTTTGATTTTCCGTGGAATGTAAAAATTCGAAACATTAATTCTTTTGGAGGGTGTGAAATTAGTTATGTTAGGCACAATTAGTAAGTCAATTTCCCAATGTGAATCGTTACTTTCATTCGATAAATAAGCTGAAACTTTTTTTCGTAATGTTTAGCGATGTGTCATTTAATCCACTTATCGGAACGTTTATTTTTTCTTTCTTCAAATCTAACGCATCGGCTGCTCTCGTAGTCATAAATGAACTTTCAGAGGGCGAATCTAAGATCGCTCTCAACGGTTTGCTTTCACCAGCTGAATTTTTGACATAAATTATTACAGTATTTATCAAAACACTTTTATTATTTCCATTTGAGAAGAAAGAAATAAGAGCATTTTCTGGCGGATGCGAATCAATTGACTTTGACGAGTTCGCGGCGCCGAATATGCATGTAGCAATGTATGATGATCAGATTTTTCTTACAAATATAACAAACACTGTTCGATTTACACTGAGATCATAAATGAAATTCGCTAAGACAGTTATAGCAAAGCCGATGTTTTTTTACCAAACTAACTCGATCAGATAATTTCATTTGCTTAAATTTATCGCAGTGATACAATGCATGTGATTGCGATTTACAAGCGATACACAATTTAGATGATTTATTAGATTTAACCAAACGAGACTTCCATCGTTCCGAATTAAATTTAGATGGAATGTTAGCACTCATGCTATTTAAGATTTGACACCTTCTTTCTAAGAATTCCAAAAATATATCAAAATCTGGTACTTCATTATCCTTTACTGTTAGCTCATACTCTTTTCGCGCTTCGCGATCTAATTTGTCAATAACAACATTTAATAATAAAACATTCGCTAGTTTATCTCTTGCGAAATCTTAAGATTTTTAACGATCTAAGATTTTTTTTAATACTGTCTAATATCATACGAGGCTGTTTAGCCGATTCATGTTTTATTGATGGAGTATTTAATTGTTTTTAATATGACAGTCTACAATTACTCTTTTATTCTCGTATCTTTGTTCCAAAGCTTTAAAAAGTGAAGAAAAGTTATCGTCTGATGTTTCTAATAATTTGGCTTCTCCCTTCAAAGGCCCGCGTAAGTAATGAAGCTTTTCATTTTCGGAAAGTTCCGGATTTTCTGAATTGAGTCTTAAACAAATTACATTCTTCAAATTTTCCTCTAAAATTCGGAAGAGGAATTTTTGGCAGTTTTACTAAAGCCCTTTTAAATTGATCATTTCATACATAATAACTTTCGTGTGTAGGGCTGTCACAATTTTGATTTGTTACAGATTCATATTTTTGTTTTTAATTTTATTAACAGAGGTTTTTAGACTTACCTCTAATTTTTGAATATCCTCATCCACTTGAGAGAGAAAAGCTTCCGTGTGAGAATATGGAATTCTCACTGCGCGCAGTGTATCGTCATCGCCACTGTAATCGTAATCGTGGGCCACCACGTGCGCCGCAGTGTATAAAAACACTGGACGGACAGGCGCTCTCTCTCTTTCTGCACAACGTCGTTCTATCGAGCGTGTGAGGCCACACACGTCTCACGCCATCCCATTTTGGAAACATCGACCCATCGCCTTAAGTTACCTGAGATGGAGGAGTAGTCAAGTTCTAATTTAATGAAAGCTGTATAATTGAGGGGTAAGAACTCTGGATGAAATGGCGAATCTACTCCAGAAGAAAATACCTCTTGTGCTTTGTGTTCAATGTGTTTAATTTTCACAACCCGTAACTTCGGAAGTGACGGCCATGTGCTCGATAATTGAGTATAGATAAAAAAGATTGCTCTATTCTATCGCGGAAAATATGCCTCACCTTAAATAGGCATTTTGTAATGATTAAGAAGTATTGTGTCATCGATGTTTTCAGATTGCTTGTGCATTAAAAATGAACGATGTTAATAACATGCTTGTCAGACAGCATCTGTAAGTCCTCCATAAATAGTTTTGTAATCTGCATTGATATATTGATTACCCAGAGAAATTTCTTATGCTAAAATAAATGTGTCTTTAAACGGAATCTACAGTCTCATGCATGGGGGTTATTGGGTAAGTCAACCATTTTGTTATTCTTATCTTAAAGAGTAAACGCAATGTACACCACTAAATTTTAAGTCAGTTAAATTTGTGCAGACTTAATTTATATTTGATACTTCTAGTATCACATTGGATTAGGGAGTCACAATTACAACACCACATAAAATGGTGCCGTGACAAAAAGTTCTTGTTTTGAATTTTAATTTTGGTCCTGTTAAACAGGATAGAAAATGATTTAAGGTTGAGAACCATTTTATGCATATGCCTACTAATATAGCTACACATGTGATTCCATTATGTGACTATTATTAATGATTGCTTAAATATTTGAAATTTTGTGACTATATGATATAAATCATTAAAAAAGATTTAAGTTAAAAATTGCACATGCATATAAAAAAAAAAAAATTCCATATGACTATGTTTTCTGCTAATGTGAAATGATTTAATGATTAAAAATATATATGTGAAAATAGTAATATCTGTTCAAAATTGGTTGGTATTTAAGAAATTATTCCTGAATGTATATCATAATGTGTGACAGTGAGTATGTAATAACTTGCATCCATGCATGTAAGACAAAATTTTGATAAAAGTTGAAATAGTGTATTTAGGAATGTACTATGCAGTAGTATTAATAATAATAGTAATTTATAGTGGAACTAAAGGAAACTAAATTAATTCAGAATGGCTAAGAAAAATAATATCATGAATATGAGTCTTGCAACTGCTTTGCCTGCTTTTTCTGGGGAGCATGATGAAAATATAACATTTTTTCTAGATCAGTTATGTCAAATGTCTAGTTTAGAGAACTGGAATGAGCAAAGAAAAAGCCTGGTGTTAAAAATTCAGTTGAGGGGTAAAGCATTAAAATTTGTAATGGATAATGAATCATGTAAAGATATGTCATTTGATGAGTTAAAAAAATTACTAAGTAACAAATTTGCAAAATCTCAGTCATTTGACACGATTCAAAACAATTTTACCTCAATTAGACAGACTCCAAATCAGTCAGTTGAGGACTTAGCTGATCAAGTGAATGCTTATGCTACAAAATATTTTGGGTGCTATCCTAGTTCGAGTGAAGAGGTACAAAACCTCACTGAAAAAGCTATGCTTTCAAAATTCATAGAAGCTCTCCGACCAGATCTAAGACTGGAGGTTAAAAAACTAGGACCTGTTGATTTTGCTACTGCTGTTAAACAGGCAAAGAACATAGAAAAAGCATTGGAGGATTCTGGTAATAATTCACAGACGCATGATTTTTCACCGGAAATAAATACGTTAATAGTGCAACAGATGCAAAATAATAGAGCCATTGAGGATTTGTCAAAAAAATTTAATACAATTTTACCTAATGGTAGTGTAAACAATGTAACTAGACTACAAAATAATGCCACTGAAGATAGTAATAATAGAGAATCTTGTCATATTTGCCAGCAGAATCATTGGACTACAGAGTGTCCTTATTTTCCTTCAAACAATTTTCAATATCATAGACAGGCTAGAAACAACTACAGGAGAAATTTCTATAGGGGTAACTTTATTAATAGAAGGAATAGATATAATGGTCAGTATGCTTTCACTCGAGATAATACACTACAGAACAGTAGTAGAAATAGGCCACAGAACAGAAGATACAATACTCGTACGAATAATTTAAACTAGTAAAGGGTACTTGCAGATCTCCCAGATACATAAAGTATTACTCAAGTGCCCATAAAAGAATTTGGGGGAAACAAGATAAAAGTAAGAAAATAAGGAACACAAATAGGCCAAATACACATGAAGGGTTCAGAAACAAAATTAAAGAAAGTAGTGAACAAAAATTGGTAGCTTCTTGCCAGACTAATAGTATAACAAAATTACCAACAATAGAAATTAAATTTGGCGACTTTAGGGTAGAAGCATTACTTGATACAGGTGCAAATTTAAGCTTGATACAGCCAGACACCTTGCAGAAAATAAAAAATTATACAAAGATTCATTACTTAAGCAGATCTGTAAGAATACATACACTAAATAATGCTACCATCCCATATTTATCTGCTGTAAACTTAAAATTTCGTTTAGGAAATAAATGGCTTGCCAACCAATTTTTTGTTACACAACATAATTGGAACACAAATTATCAAATGATTTTAGGGTACGATTTCATTCAAAAAAATAAGATACTTATAGATGCAAATAAAAATCAGTTAATCATTGATAACACTTATTTTGATCTCCTAGACAGAAAACATTGTACTAACATTAATGCAGAAAAGGTAAACAAGAATAGTCGACCAGAGGAGTCGGGTATTGTAAGAGTAGTATTAAATACTAGAATTTTTCCAAAAACAGCAGAGATAGTAAAGTTAAGCATTCCAGTGAATATGCAGAAAGAACAGCAAATAATGTTTTCACCAGATAGACGAAAAGTGGGCAAAATAGGTATGACTGACTCAATTCATGAGATAAGTGACAGGCAATATATTTTCACCATAATTGAAAACAATTCCAATTCCACAATCATTTTAAGAAAGGGTGAAAAGATTGGTAAGGTATATAAAGTAGAAGAAAAACAATTTGAAAAACCTAGAGAGCAACAAAATTTACAAATTAACCATATAACTTTAAAAGAAATTAAAAAATTAAGAAAGGAGGAATTAAGCACAGATGATTTTGATTTAAGTCATTTAGAAGCAGAACAAAAAAATAAGATGATTGAAATGCTCATGAAAAATTCAGCTGTGTTTTCAAAATCTTACATCACTCTGGGCGAGACTGATGCTGTCGTGCCACAATTTAACTTGTTACATAACTTTCCAATTCAGACTAGACCATACACTATTCCTCGCATTGCTAAAAAATATGCTCAAGAGGAGATAGCCAAATTGCTAGAAGCAGGTATTATAGAGCCATCTACATCGAGTTACAGCTTTCCAGTAATTTTTGTCAAAAAGAAATCACCACCTAATACTGATCCTGATAAATTAAAATTTAGAATGGCAGTAGATTATAGATTGCTAAATTGCATAACTGAATCGTATCAAATATGTTTACCTAAGATTTCTGACATTTTGCATAATATAGCAGGTAAAAAGTATTATTGTGTGCTAGATCTTAAGTCAGCATTTTTTCAGATAAAATTAGATCAGAAGGATAAAGAAAAACTAGCCTTTTGCACGGAACTTGGCAATTTTCAACCAACTCGGTTACCTTTTGGTGCAAAAAATTCATCTGCTTATTTCCATACTCTAATATCAAAATGTTTAGGTGAATTGCAGGGTCCAAATTTACAATATTTTCTAGATGACATAATTGTTGCAGCTAACACTATAAATGAACTAGTAATTATTTTACAAAAGGTGTTTGACAAGTTGAAAAAGTTTAATTTAACTTTAGACCCAGCCAAATTGCAGTTATGTAAACACGAGATTACATATTTAGGTTTTTCTGTTAATAAGAATGGTTTTGCTCCCTCAGAGGAGAATATTCAGAAAGTAGCTAAATTTCCTAGGCCGAGAAATGTGAAAGAGGTTCAAACATTCATAGGCATGGTAAATTATTTTCGACACCTAATTTTTAATTATGCAGAAATTATCAAGCCAATAGTGAATTTAACTAGAAAGAATACACCATTTGTGTGGAATGAGAGATGCCAAAATGCATTAGATAAAATACAAGAATTAATTTTAGAGAAACCCACAATAAAAAACATAGAAAATGATAAACCTTTGTATTTAGTAACTGATGCTTCTAGATCAGCCATTTGTGGCATATTAATGCAAAAGAATGAAGATAAGTTTTTCCCAGTGCAATTTTACTCAAAAATTTTAACGCCTGCTGAGGCTAGATATCCTTCAATTAGAAGAGAACTTTATGCAATCTTCAGATCAGTAAAACAATTTCACGAACATCTGTATGGAAAAAAATTTATAATATTAACTGATGCTAAACCTCTGACTTTCCACATTAATCTTGACAAGCAGCCAGATATTGTAGCACGCTGGTTGTTATATTTACAGGAATTTCAATACACGATGGAGCATATTCCTGGTTTCAAAAACCCAGCAGATTACTTGTCAAGAGTTTCAGAGGATATAGTTGTAAACAATATAAATATATTTAGGAGTAATGATAATTTGTCCATTCAAAACATAATCAGTAAACAGCAAAGTGACCCATACATAAAAATAATTATAAAAAGATTACAGGATAACCACAAAGAAAGTGTAGAACAATATTTTATTGATAGTCATACAGATGTAGTAATGATAAAATTAAAACCTGCAAGTGCTAAAAAGAAAGATAAAAGTATCCAAAATAAAATTCTGATACCTAAGGCACTAATCAAAGATGTATTACAGACAGTTCATGCACCACACTTTGGCATTCAAAAGACATATGAGTTTGTAAAAGCAAAGTATTATTGGAGAGGTATGTACAGCGATACTAAAAGTTTTGTGGAAAATTGTTCAGAGTGCTTACAAAATAAGTCTAGACAACACAACACTCTGCCACGTCTAATTCCTAAGAAAGATCTTGCTCCTGGAGAGATGATAGCTATAGACATAGTTGGTAAACTACCAAGATCCACGGATAATAAGTTTTATGTACTCACTATCATTGATCATTATTCCAGATATTTGGAAACAATTCCGTTAAACAACTGCACTTCTCAATCCATCATAAAATCTTTAAATGATTATTTTGCCAGATTTGGCCTTCCAAAAATTTTGTTATCAGACAACGGCTCTTATTTTCGTTCTACAGAATTTAATCAATTCTTAAAATCACTTAAAATAGAGCACAGAAAAAGTTCAATTTATTATCCGCAATCAAATGGGTTGATTGAAAGAGTACACAGGGTGATGAAGGAATCAATTGCAGCAATATCAAACAAAATATTTGAATGGCCACAAAAAATACTGATATTTAAGCTATATTATAATAATGCTAAACATTCTGTAACTAAATTTTCACCAGCAGAACTATTTTTTGGTAGAACATTAAATACTCCCATAGATAGCAATGATCCTCTTAAACTAGCAGAAGATTTCCAGGAATATTTCAAAAGACTAAAGGAACAATTGAGTAGCGATAAGGAGCAAGTAAAATTAAATGAGGATGAATACTTTAATTGTGCAAAAAAATATTTGAAAGGAAGAAAAATTCCAGAATTGAAATCGGGGGATAAAGTTTTTATGGAAGAATTTACTGATAGAAGGGTGTTACATCCAAAATACAAGGGGCCATATGAGATTATTAAAAAGCTACGAAATGATAATTACATAATACAATTAGACAACAAAACTACTAAAGTTCACGTAAGCAAATTGTTTTTACAAAAGCCTTCAAGAATAGATTCGACACAAAATGAAGATTTAGGAGCGTAACACAATTGTAATTGTAGATCAGCAAAAAAAAAAGTGTAAAGAAGTTGTGGTTATGATAAGCATGTAGCATGTGTACAAACTAGATAATGAATGATGATCGTGTGTAGTATGGGTCAGTTTAGTGTAATAAAGCGCTAATTGCACGATTTTGGTAGAGTTGGCTGGTCCATATACCAGAAGAATTGATTTGTACTATGCAGGATATCATTGATTGTTCTAGGTAGCAGATTCAAAAAAAAAAAAAAATGTGTTTCAAATCTCCTTGTCTTACTGCTGAATCAAACTGAAGGTATGTAATTTAGTAATGGATCTAATACAAATGTAACTTGTAACAATGTCATGGCATATTGGTATATGAAATATATATGTGAAATGTATATGATCAAATGATAAAAGTAGCTAAATAATGAAATAGTGAATGTGATTATAGAATGTAAAGAATAAGATAATGTAAACAATTGTTAAGAATAGTAACATCACATTGTTAATGTAATGTCATTAGTGATTAATTGGATATTGTATCACATGTGAGTATAAATTATATATGTCAAATGTAAAAAATTTTTTTTCATGGAATCGCATCTGTAGTGGTATTTTAGGTAAGAGTAAACATGCATGAGTACTTCAAAAAATAATGATTTATGATTGTAAAACAAATATGTATCACAAAATGTTTTAAGTGCAGTCTTTTCTCAAGTTTGGACAATGTCAGGTGTGTAGTGATGGAACATTTTTTTCTTCGGCCGGAGGAATGTGAGAATATGGAATTCTCACTGCGCGCAGTGTATCGTCATCGCCACTGTAATCGTAATCGTGGGCCACCACGTGCGCCGCAGTGTATAAAAACACTGGACGGACAGGCGCTCTCTCTCTTTCTGCACAACGTCGTTCTATCGAGCGTGTGAGGCCACACACGTCTCACGCCATCCCATTTTGGAAACATCGACCCATCGCCTTAAGTTACCTGAGATGGAGGAGTAGTCAAGTTCTAATTTAATGAAAGCTGTATAATTGAGGGGTAAGAACTCTGGATGAAATGGCGAATCTACTCCAGAAGAAAATACCTCTTGTGCTTTGTGTTCAATGTGTTTAATTTTCACAACCCGTAACTTCGGAAGTGACGGCCATGTGCTCGATAATTGAGTATAGATAAAAAAGATTGCTCTATTCTATCGCGGAAAATATGCCTCACCTTAAATAGGCATTTTGTAATGATTAAGAAGTATTGTGTCATCGATGTTTTCAGATTGCTTGTGCATTAAAAATGAACGATGTTAATAACATGCTTGTCAGACAGCATCTGTAAGTCCTCCATAAATAGTTTTGTAATCTGCATTGATATATTGATTACCCAGAGAAATTTCTTATGCTAAAATAAATGTGTCTTTAAACGGAATCTACAGTCTCATGCATGGGGGTTATTGGGTAAGTCAACCATTTTGTTATTCTTATCTTAAAGAGTAAACGCAATGTACACCACTAAATTTTAAGTCAGTTAAATTTGTGCAGACTTAATTTATATTTGATACTTCTAGTATCACATTGGATTAGGGAGTCACAATTACAACACCACAAACACTTCTTCAAACTCAACATCCTTGAGTATTCTGTAGTAGTCGTTTTTCAGCACTTCGAACTTTTCATGAATATTTACGACCGTATCCAAATGAGCTTGTAGCTGCGCGATATCCAGTTCATTTTGCTTTTCTGTGGCTGTTACAGCATTTGAAATCCTTGTTAATTGTCCTTTGATGTTTCCACGTTTGCGATTTAGAGCTGCGATATCCATGGTCAGTTTACTTTTAGTTGCAAAGCGATAGCGTTTAATCGATAGGTTTAGGTTCTTCTGTGGATCGGTGGACCAAAAATGTGCGTAGGTAGCGTACGAAGTTCAGCGTAGTAAAGAAATGCGTTACCAATGATATCATTTGATTATTTATTATTAGAGAGTAGGAACAATTACAACTAGTAGATTTGCGAGTCAGCCTTCTTCTGCTGCGTAGCGGAATATACCAGTTTCCAATTATCAGAGACTAAACATTATATTAATTTCCAGTTGCCAGATTTTACAGATTAACATGAGAAATGCACAACAACAAAATGCGATGGGAAAGTGCTCCGTCAGCCAAACGATAAAGTTACAAGTACGGAACAGGTATCATTGTCGAAAACTCAACGCATTACAGCCACGTCTACACATCCCATGGTAGGTTAGGTTAGGTTAGATATAAGTGTAGGGGCCACCTATTATTTACCCTGGGTAAGTAGGTAAGGCCCCTTACGCTAGCTATCCAGATTAGTAAAGCTTTCCCGGGACCCACGGTGCCGTTTTGGTGTAGAGGTGCTTCTGTTGTCTAGAGCAAGCGACATCACACGCTCTGCCACTGATGGCGGCGTCACTGTCTTATGCCAATGTCTACTTTGGCTGCTATTGCATGTTCATCATACCTAGACGTTCATTGTTTGTAGATTCAATCTATGTGTTTAATTTGGTTGTTGATGAGCACATTGAATTTTTGGAATAATTGAATTACTCATATAAGTTCGTTGACTAGCTGGTGTCTTTAAGTGCTTCTTACCATTTATATGACGATTTGAACTATTTTCAAATGTTTTCATTAATTGCTGTGTCAGATAAGGATTCGATTAATCATTGGAGGTTATTCTTTAATGAATGAGTTGGAGGATCACTCTGTGTTGCACAGTTCTAGACCCTTTGATGCCAGAGTGTCCATTATTTGGGATATGTGCTTCCTCATATGGTTATTATTGAGTGCGCATCTGAGATACGGATTCACATCTTGGTCTAGTCTTGGTCTTGTTAGGTGCAGATTTGCTGTTATGGTGCATGTGAATAGGTAATGTTCTGGATCTCCCCTCTGCCCACATACACAAAGATCTGAAAGTGAGAGATTCCACTTGTAGATGTATGTGGGGAAAGGGCCGTGGCCTGAGATCAGCCATGTTATTTGTCTACTTATGACGTTTGGAGTAGAGCATATTTTTTAATACAGGCCGTATGCGCGCCTGCCCTGTTCAGCGACGTCCCACCAGTTCTGCCATGCTTTTTCAAAAGCAATTTTGAGTTGCATCTTGAGGTGGGAGTCTGACCATGGAATGGATAGTTTTGTTGCATTGAGGCCCCTAGCTGCTTCTTTTGCTAGGGCATCCACTTCCTCGTTGCCCTTGTTGCCGACATGAGCTTTAATCCATGATATTATGAAATGTTAGTTGGTTGTGTTAGAGGCAGTACTGAGGATTTCCTGGATTATTGGGGATCTATTCGTTGGGGAGGCTATTGCGTGCATGACGGATAAGCTATCTGTAAAAAGATGGCAAGTTTTAAAGGAATTGCGTATACTGTATTTGATGGCTTCTAATATTGCGATTGCTTCAGTTTGGAAGACACTGTTTTCTACGTTTAGTTGAAATTTCTGCTCTTCTGTCAAATGATTACCTAAATATACTTTTAGCGCACATCCTTTTCCGCAGTCCTGGCCAGAACCATCTGTGTAGATTTGAGGGAATTTGTTCATGAATAGCTCTTTGTTGATGCAGAGAGTTATATTATTCTTCACTGCAGAATGTCGCTCATACAGGTGTGAGGAAGTGGAGTAGCATTCTGCTTTGAATTCTGTTCCATTGTGGGTGCAATTCTTTCTTAAGTGCAATACAGTTGATTTTATATACCCCTTTTCTGCTGCTATGAAGAGAGGGGAAATTTTAGCAATCTGACACAATGCGGCATTCGATGTTGTCCTATATCCTCTGGTGTAGTTGAGGAGAAAAGGCCTTTGAATTGTTTGCAGTTTTTTCAGTTTACGGGAGGACATTGGGTTTGCCCAAATTGCTGCTCCATAGAGAGCTATTTTTTCGATAACAGAGAAATAAATCACCTTTTGTATTTTTGTGTTAATGCCCCAGCCAATTCCTTGCATTCTTCGTAAGTTTGTTGCTATTTTAGATATTTTGTTTTTTACATAATCTAGATGGTCTGCAAAGTTCAGTTTGTTATCTATGATAATGCCTAGATATTTAACAGATTTGGAAATTTTAATCTTTTTATTTTCGATATGAAATTTTGGGAGTCTGGAGATTTTCTGTGAAGGCTTGTTGAAGATTGCTGCTTGTGACTTTTCGTGAGATATGATTAGTTTTTGCTGCTTGCATAATTCATTAAAAATATTTAGTGTGCTATTTACATTATTCTCGAGCACGTCTCGTGTTTTACCATTAACTACAAAGGCCGCATCGTCAGCGAAGGCGATGCATGTTGTGTGTGACGGCCATTTGTGTTGGATAATTTTATCGAAAGCCAGATTCCAGAAGTCCACGCTGAGGCAGGAGCCTTGCGGACAGCCTCTTTCTTGATTCTTTTCGATTAGTCTGTTATTAGACAAAATAATACTTTTTCTATCTGTAAAGTAGCTTTGAATGGTTTGGTAGATATTTTTCGGGCATTTGATTTCTCTGAGTGTGCCTAAGACCTCAGGCCACCACAGAGAATCAAATGCCTTTTTAAGATCTAGGCAGAGAAACGCTGAGTGCAAGTTCTGAGATTTATTGCTGGATATTTGCTCTATTACTGTACTTATAGCATGAATGGTACTTCTGTTCGGGGTGAACCCAAATTGGAAGTGACTTCCACAGTTTTCTTTCTTAATGTGATGCCTTAAGCGATTTGCCAGGGCTCTCTCGAAGACTTTGCCTAGAGAAGGTAGTAAATTGATAGGCCTGCAAGAACTTGAATTTTGTGCATCATGTCCTTTCTTTTTGAAGAGAATAATTTGCCCTGTTTTGAAGCTGGAGGGAAATAACTTCACCTACAGACATTTATTAAAGATTTTCAGAAGTAGGGTTGGAAATTGCTTGTGAAGAATTTGAATCAGGGAATTATCGATTCCATCCGGGCCTGGCGCTTTTTTCTTTGGTAGATGTTTGACTATTCCAGAGATTTCAAAGTTGGTAAATGGGGGATCATCGTCAGTGTTAGGAGGCTGTAAGTTCTTTCTTCTCTCCTTGTGGATATCTGAGTCCTTCTGGGGGTCATCGCTGAGGAATACATTATTCATGATACTTTTAATGCTTTCTGTTGTGGCATCTTCTGTGCTTGTGGTATTGTTTATTGACTGCGGAAGTGTAATTTGACAGGGACGAAAAACTTTATTTGAGCAAATCTTGTATATAGGCCCGTAAGGATCTTTGCTGTCTGTCACGAACTTTCTGCAGCATTTTAATTTCGCTTCCCGAATTTCTCTTTTGTAAATTGCTCTTTGTTTCGCGAAAAGTAGGTATGCATTTGTTCTTTCTACTTCAGATCGTGCGTTTTTCATTTTCCTTTTTAAGGCTCTGGTTTTATTTCTAGTGGCTCTAAGTGTAGCAGTCCACCAATTGATCTTTTTGAAATCACTAGGACTTTTTACATTAAATGATTTTTCGCAGTGACTTTGTATTGTTTTTTGAAGGGAAGTGATCAAATCATTAATTCTGGGAATACTTTCAGTGTTAATCATTTCATTTTCGAAAATCCTGATATCATTTGATATGGAGTTTGTGAATTTCTTTGATCTTGATTTCGAAATTTTAAATCGTTTTGTTGAGACTGTTGAAGGTAAGAAGTTAATTTCAAAGGAGATAATTTTATGGTCTGATATATCCTCGTCCTGTAGCACAGTCCACTGATTTCTTTTCTGGGCCATTGGGTGGTTTACAAGAGTGATATCTGGCCATCCTGATCCATTAATTGTTTGAAAGGTCGGAGGCGCGGCATTTTCATTGTTTACTATTAAGTTGAAGCTGTTGATAAAGTCTTCGAATTCTGCGCCTCTTGAATCTGTGCGAGAGTAGCCCCAGATCGTATTATGAGCGTTGAAATCCCCCCCATCACATGGGGGGTTTTGGGAAATTTTTGCAGGATTTCGGACAGGCAGTCAAGGTTTTGATGAATCCCTTGATTGGGAGAGGAGTAGAAGGATGTGAAAAGAACTTGCTCTCTTTCGGTGTTAAGAGCGATGGTCATGATGTCTCTGGAGGAGAAGATGATCACTGGAGACCAGTTAGTATTGCAACTTAAAATTGCAGCTCTTACTGAATTCAGGGAAGTCTCTGTATGTTGGAAAATGTTCCAGTTGCTTGGAAAGGCTCCTATTTTTCCCTGGACACAGTAAGGTTCTTGGATTAACACAATGTCTTTTGAATTTTCTGAGAGGAATATTTCTAATTTTGAATTAGATGCATATGCTCTTTGCAGATTAATTTGTGCAATTTTAATTGGCTCTGATTTGGAGCGTACTTTAGTAAGTATTACGGAATCTTTCTGTTGTGTTGATTTTTTAATCAGATCCATAGTTTGTTCGAGATTGGATTTTAACTACTTCTTTTTGATAACAAGGGCATTGCGATGAGTATGCAGGATAGTCAATGTTCAGGTTGGTCTTCTTAATACTGTTGTGAAGTCGGCAGTTGATACAGGATGGGAGTTCTGCACGACATTCCTCAGTTGGGTGCTTTTCACCACAAAAGGCACAATAATGTTTGTTTGGGCACTGTTTGTGCTGGTGGGCAAAGTCCTGACAGATGAAGCAGCGACGAATTCCTGTGAATTCTTTGACTAAGTGTGTTCTCCAGCCCATATTTAGGGATCCTGCTTGAATACATTTTTTAAATGCTTGTGGCGAGCATTCAATAACCCATCGCACAAGGTCTTTGGATTTATCTGATAGGCGGAATTTTGGTGCAATGTCATCTGTGGAAAGGTCGTAAACTGTCATTAGTTTTTGCTTTATGTCGTCTTGGGACAGGTAATCTGGAATTTTATCAATGATGATCTTTGGGGTTCTTTTTGTTGGAAGTTTGAGATCTATATTGTTGTTAACTTGATCTGACTCTTGCAGGATTTTTTAAGGGACTCTAGGTCTTTTTCTGTTTCGCACGTTACGGCAAGTCCTTCATTTCGGATTGGTGAGATCTTCTTAATTTTGGCTTTAATTTTATGGAGGGGGATTGCAGTTTCCAAATTGTCTGAAAGCGATTTATCCAACTTCTTCTTAGGGAATAAATGTAGTGTTGGGAGTTCACTTTTCTTTCTTAACTTCTCTGCATAGGACGGTCTTGATGTGGTTTGGTCGTGAATCACTTCGTGGCACCGATTTGTATCTTTGCTTTGAGCCTTTGTTTCGATTAAATTTTTGTTTCTTAGGTTCTGTGATACATGACTGATTTCATTGAGAGTTTGGAATTGGACTGCACTTGTTTGGAATTGGACTGCACTTGGTCTTTCATTTTCAGAGTAGTTTTGAGATGGGTGGGGATCTGGAGTACACTTTGATGTATGCAGAAGCACGACATTAGAAATTATTTGAACAGTTTCTTTTAAGGCTTCCCGCATTGTCTCGGGGAAAGTGAATCTGGTTCCTTTCTTTGTATTTAAGATGTCAAGGAATTTGGAGTGGAGGCCTAGAACGTCAGAGGTACGTAGATCGTGGATGTTGGTAGTAGAGCTAGTTAGGATTGGTAGATCAACTTCCGTTTCTGGATCTTCGGTAACTGGGAGTTTTTCAGGCATTATTGATCTTTACAGTTAACAAAACAAACTCTTTTACATTGTGGCTAAAAGGTGTTGGCTGAGTATTTAATCAACTCAAATTAAACTTAACATTGTTTTCATAAGATTAAGAGGCACGGTACACAACTATTTACGACTTGAAATTTCAAAAGGGAGCCTCAAATGTGATAAGACTAAATAGTACAAAAAAAAAATAAAACATGGCTCAAGTCGGTAAGAGTAACACCAATGTTATAGAAACGTAGTACTACTCTTGGATACATACAAATTTTAAAACAGAGATTAAATTAGTGCATAATATTTGGTAAAAGGAAATGCTATACTGATCAGATTAAATGCAATATTCACAGTATCTCTTAATAACAGAGAATAAATATACCTTAAAACTACTGATACCAATGCAATACTTAGTACAATACTAATTAAAATTACTTAAAATACAAATATATAATGTGCTTCCAAACACTGAGCTGAATTCAATTGATACAGACTATTTAGAGTATATAAAATGCTTAGTTTGCAAGAAGTTGAAGCCTCTGGTAACTCAAATTAAAGGAAAGTAAAATCATAAGTTAAAAATCAAATTAATGGGATGTGAGAATAGCGCATTAATTAAATCAGAACAAAATATAAATTAACATATAACTGCTGCTGTCCTTAAAAAGTGTTAAATCATCAGAGTATGTTTAGACTTTTAAAATAGAGCAGAGTAGTTACAATTATTGTAAGGCATAACGGTAATTATGGGTGTACTCTAAATGTTGAGTTCAGGAAAAAACTGATCCTACCTTGGGTGTTTTGCTTCTTCGGTTCTTCACCTGGTTGAAAAGAAGATAACTTATTGTGAGCAAATTAACAAGCTGAAGGGCATTAAGCATTTGTCACTTAGACACTGCACATACTTAATGGAACTAAAGCACAGAACACTGCACACAATTATAACTGAGAACTGTTGTATTAATAGCATACACGCGTTTAAAACAATCACTTTAATCTTTTAATCCGCTGGGAATTAGTCATTTAAAGTCCTTTAATCCGTGAGATTAGGAATGATGAAAATCCATCCACCTTGGCCTCAAAACGACTCTGTTTTCGACTGTTTGTTTCGAATAAAAAACGAGTGCACATCGCGACACCAAAGAATATCAATTGGGAGTAGTAGTAAAACTTCAACGACACCCCACCAAGGAGAAAAATTGAGTAAAAAATGTGTAAGGCGTCATTAAACTTCACAGGCCTTGAAATTCATGTAGCAATGCGATCCAAAACACTCAGCAACATATGTGAACCTCTTAGGGCCCTATCACACATGCATTTGTTTCACACGAACAACTGTTTTGGACAATTTGTCTACCTGGTTTACTATTGATAGAAAACACGACATTTTTTCCTTCCTTTCGAAAAAAGTTGCAAGTTCTTCGTTTTCAAATAATCAGCTATCAGCTTGTTTGTAATGGAGAACCAGTTTTCCCTGTTTTAACCCCAAAGTGATCTGTGGTGATTGGCTGTTGTGACAAAGCAGAAAAATTGTCCCGAAACAAAAGGATGTGTGATAGCAGCCTTAGAGCGCTTATATTTAATAATATAAAAACACAAATTCTTTACATAAAACTTTCAAATCTTACTTTTTTATGCTAGAATTATCTTTCGTGACATGAGAAGGTAATAAAAAAATCGCATGCAATGAACAATCGAACTGAAAACTCTCATGGGAACATATTATTTAAAAATTATAACCCAGACAATTAAAAAAATATATCGGAAACATGAAATTATATCAGTGTGAAGTTTTCTTATGCAATGCAGATACTCTGCCTTACTTTTAAGAATCGACGGGTGCCTAAAATTTCTAAAATCCAAACTTCATCAAATCCCTCAATTTTCAACATCGCTTATGATGCATATATAGCAATGCTAGCTTCATAATAATGCTAGCCACAAAATGGACAATCCTAAGAACAAAATACATCTAAGAAAAGCAATTCTAAATTTACTCCCATCTTCAAACCTAAATCTCATTCCGAATTAGTTAAAAATACTAACCACAACAGCAATTTTATCGAATTCCCTTGCACAATGAGGGATCAAGATAACATCTTCGGAAGCACTAACATTATCCCTAATACACATTTCTTATTAATAACAACTTGCTGTAATTCTACCTATATCTTATCAGATTGATTATGATTAGATTCCTGACCATCCGCCAGCTGAAGTAAGAATCGCTTCCTTCACCGTTTACCCAAAACCAAGTAGTCAAGAAAACGCTCAGAATTCGGAAAAGGTGACCATTACGAAGGCATACTAAGAGATCTACTCTCTGTGGTGTCTTAATTTTTATTAATAATCAATTTTACATTTATGAATTTATTTATAGAAGTGTATTTATTACCACAGACATTTCAAATGAAAGAATGGTTTTAATATAGTTTTATGTTAGAAATATTAATACAATAGTAATGATTTATTAAATATGAAAATGATTAATTGTACACGAAAAATGCTTCTGTAAAATAAAAAAATCTGATGTGTACACATGACTTCTTTGTATGGAATAATAAATTATACGCATTTTTTCTTGCACTTCATTTAAAATTATTGGATTGAATTAAATCTACTTTGTCGATAGCGCATAAACCACAACAGATTGAATGCACTCTTTAAAATTCACTATATTTGTTTACCACAGCGACACTCTGGCGCTAGGTTCACTTAACAGCGTTACATCTCATTCATTTTATGACTCAGAATACACAAAAATTATGTATATCATCTGAAGAACAATCTAATCGTTGCCACATGTTCTATTCAAATACTATAGTAAATCTAAAACGATGTATAACAGAAATTAAACAAACAAACAAATCTAAAAAGAAACAGCATTATGCAGACCCAGCACTTTCCCAATCCGTGGAAACTGGCAGCCATCTCGCCTATCCTCAAACCAGGAAAACCAGCTACATCACCGACGTCGTACAGACCAATCAGTCTTCTATCTTGTATTAGTAAAGTGGTTGAAGCTGTCATTCTTGCCAGAATTAATCAACACCTGGAAGAAAACAACATTCTTATCCCCTGTCAATTTGGGTTCAGGAAACAACTGTCGACGACCAACCAACTCTACAGAGTGGTGGAAATGATTACAGAAGGAAGGCAAAGAAAGAAAATTACTGGTGGCATTTTCTTAGACATAGCCAAGGCGGCTTTTGATCGCGTATGGCTGGCCGCATTAGTCTACAAAATCCGCACACTGGGTTTCCCAGTTTACATCACGAACATAATTAAATCCTACCTAACTGGTAGACACTTTGTCGTTCATATTTCTGGCACATATTCCACCAGCCGTGCAGTACTTGCAGGCGTCCCACGGGGTTCTCTTTTGGGACCCACACTCTACAATGTTTATATGAACGACATACCCACAGCAGACAACACTATACTGGCCATGTATGCTGATGACACAGCGATCCTGGCACAAAATGCATTTCTTAGTCCAGTAATCCAACGATTACAAAACCACATCCATGCACTTGAGACCTGGCTAGTTAAATGGAAGGTGCAAGTCAACCTGGAAAAAACGCAAGCTATATTGTTTACAAAGAGAAAGAAAATAAAAACAAACCTTCAATTCTATGGTACGGTACTTCCCTGGGCCAAGCAAGTCACTTACTTAGGGGTGATCCTCTGTAAAACTTTCTCATGGTCCCCACACATAACACATATTCTCAAAAAGTTTCGAGCCCGTAAATCGCAACTCTTTCAGTTAATTGCTCGGAATAGTATTCTATCTATAGACAATAAGTTACTCATTTACAAAACCATTATGCGTCCACTATTAAGTTATGCCTGCCCAGTTTGGGCATATTCATGTCGTTCCAACCGTAAAAAATTGCAAACTGCTCAGAATGGTGTTCTGAGGCAACTAGTAAATGCACCATGGTACATCCGAAATAGTAGAATTCATCTAGAACTGAACATCGAACACATTCATAATTTTTATTGTAGACTAGTTAGGCAGTTTCATGTAAATCAAACCAAAATTAGTAACCCCGATATTTACATTCCTGATTACGACGCTGCTGACCCTGTAAACTCTGTACGACCAATGTCAATTTTTTACCTGGCACCTGTTTAAACATTATAAACATTGTACATTCTGGATTTAATTACAAATGTTTTATGTAATCATTTGTGTGTAATATTTTTCTCTTATTATTTTTCTTAGAGTTATTATGTTATTCAATTATGTTTTTTTAACGTGCCAAAAGATTCGTACTTTTTTATTGTCTTGTCATTTCAAATATGTTATCTCACCAGCTCGACAGCTTCTGTCCATATTTTTTATACTTTTCCTTTAGAGTTTCCCACAGTTAAAAAAAAAAAACTTTTGTAGTTAGGTACTCACCTTTCAATTCACTCAGTTTATTTAATATGATTAGGAAATTATATACGTTTACAGTAGGGGTAAGGCTCATTAGCCTAGGCACCCTGGCGTTGCGCATCAACCGATGCTTGCTCTAAAAAGAAACAGTTTTTCACAGACGATTCAGTATTTCTCATTCGATTAATTCCGTTCTCACTTCGCGACAATGCAAAAATACATAAAAACTCAAAATACCTGTATTAAAAATTAAGAAGTAAATTTTAAAGACTTAACTTGTATTTCCTCGAATAAATTCCAGAATGGGTTAAGCATGATTTGATTTCCAATAATAAAAGAAGGCGTTATCTTTGTTATTGCGAACCTTAGTTCCTTTAGATTGGCAACAAATCCACTATTCTGCTAAGTTTCAAACGAAAACAAATATCGCTGCTTTCGTAAACATAATTAGGCTTAGCTGTACTTAAATAACTTTTAAATTGTTGATAATTCTATAAGATCAATATAACTCAATCATTTTTAAAGCAAAAAAAAAAAAATGCACAGTCACAATTTTGGCATATATATATACTATATATACATATATTTATATACGTTTGGTGGGGCCGATTGCAACTAAAATAGGTTTTTGACTTATTTTACATACATACATACGCACGTACAGACATCATGGAAAAAACGCTTCAGAATTCATTTTAAATCAGTTTTATAATTCCTTTGAGGAAATACGAGTCCTTTATTCTGTCCTTACGTACAGATGTTACGCAAAAACACCGTTAAATTGCATTTCATAGTGGTCAAAACGGATATTTTCTTTGAAATGTGGTATCCGGAATTTTTCGCGGTTACAATACTTCCTTTACTTCGTACAAAGAAAAAAACGTATACGAAGCAAACTGCAGAATAATAGTTTTGAGTAAATAATCGCGAAACCTAATTCTCAAAAAGCAGATTTATCCTTGGTACTTCACTAACATTCCGAATAGAATTAATTTCGTCATGTTGTGTAGCAAAATTCGAGATTTTGACGAGTTAAATAATTTTTGGATTCTGCTGAATTGGTTGTATATTAAGTTTAATTTTTTTTTTCCAGTAAGAAGCATTTATCCGCGTATTTTCATTATAAGGAGATTATAATTTATTTTCGCCTAATTCTTAATAATTTCGCTTAATATATTGGGATACAGTCTGTGAACCAGTGTCTCAAGTAAAATTTATGTTAAAATTTTCTAATATAAAGTGACAGGGAAATTTAACGAACTGTAATGGATTAACTGTGAAATGTTAGTTTGACTTAATGTAAAGAAACAGGGCCGCCTGATATTCGTTTCTTTTGCGCCATTTTTTTCCTGTCTTCTTCGCACCTCATAGAAAGTTCCACAGGATTCTAGCAGTTCCTGTGTTCTTTTGTTCGGAGTTTAGTCGAAGGGGGTGTACGTGATGAGGTATACTTGTAAACAGGAAGGTTAATGGAAAAAGTCGGGAGTAGGTCAGGATTTTGGCAAGCCGGTTCCCAGAAAATTGGCAAATTTTCGTAGGTAGCGGACTTGCGCAGTAGGAACTTGACCGGTTTTTGAAAAACAAGAGCCCTGTTTCTCTTATCATTTTAGAGAATCTCTTTTTTTTCCTTTAATTGCTGTTTATCCAAGATAGTGTTTCGTTAATTTTTGAAGCATAAGAATTAATTATACTTTTTGTTTTTAATCTCCCGGGGGATTAAATAATTATGCTTTGTCATGAATTAGGAAAAATATAATAAATAAAAATGCAGTTTAAATGATTAAGTGAGCTTTGTGTTATTTGAATAGAATGCCATGCTGTCTGGAAATTTATGTTTTACTATGGTAGGTTAAGGCTAGACTGCAGATTACGGGCCTGTCGCCAAATGAAGCGAAATCGCGCCAAAACCTCTTGGTGTCATGAAAATCATTAGGGTTTAATGTTGCAATTTATAGTACTTAAGCAGGCATTTTGAATTTTTCGTCATTTCACTGTGGGTCTAGTAGATTGTGTGAGCAAAATGGCTGACGTCGAAAGAGTTGAACATGTGGATTTTACTTATTTGATTCGATTGCAAGATAAGGGCGAACGATGTGTGACAGAATGGTGCATGAATTATGGTTTGATTGCGAATATGTACCAATGTCCTAAGTGTAAAAATAGTATGAAATTACTTGAAATTAAAGATGCTACAGATTTGTGTGTATTAAATGTGGTTAAGCACATGGTTGAAATGAGCCGTACAGTCGGTGCTGAATGAGCGCGCCATTTTGAATTTCATCTCCATTGTATCGTTACATTTTAGTGAGGATATAAACAAATGGGAGTTTCTACTTTTTATTTTAAATAAAAATTTACTGTAAAAATATAAATTACGTAGTTTAAAACTGTTTAACACTTTTTTTTTTACTATACTGTTGCTCATGTTTCAGTAGATCGAAATTTTGAATTTTTTCTTCTGCATTTTTTTTAGTTTTAAATTAAATATGAATCAATGCTTTTCCGATCATTTCCTGGTTATTACAATTTCTTAAATTTCGTGCTAAAACGTTTTACTCCATTTTGGTACTGTCTTCAAAATGGTATATATTATGAAAAGTTTTATATCGTTGATGCCATAAAATACGTAGTTATTAACTTTGAAATACTTTATTGTTGCTTTTCTTGAACTTCTGTTTTAGATATTTTTGCATGTTTACGTGATCAATTTTTTGCATGTTTACAGGATTTATTCAAATTCGTAACCATCTAATATGGCGATATGATGAGTTAAGTGATTTTCTAAAATGCGCCAAACTGGCCCGTAATATGCAGTTTTACCGTAGGCTAAATAAGAATAGAAAGATTTCTAGTAAAATAACAGGAAACTTGATTTCCAACAAAGCCATTTCCAGCGGCAGATCCCGGGCGCAGGTACACAACGCTTCTAGTACTATCAAAACTATACGATCACATATAGGGGTTCTTCCCTAATCAGCCATGCCGACAGTGTGATTCAATTTAGTAGACTCAGCTTAATAGTCGCAGTACTCAATTACTGTATTACTCCACTTTTATATTAGACATCTGGTGCCGTCATCTTGTATTTAACATTATTGGCACAGTGAATTTTTTCTTTTCATATATAACAGTCAGCACGCTGCGCGTTTACTTCCCCGCATACTGGCTTCGAATCGAAAGTCGCCTGATGCCAGCCAGGCTAATTTATGTTACGTTTCTTTCCCATTCACATTCTTTAGAGGCCCAGTGGTATGGCTTGTAATTCACAATCGAGGACTGCAGCTCGAATCCACGGAGCGGGCATCCTTGTACTGACTGTCTTTACATAGGACAATATGCAGATCATGCACAATCGTGTCGCAAAACACATCAAATGAACGCAACTTGAGCTTGGTGTGCGAATTCGTGCATTATGCAAATAGTGTATAAAACGTCACATTTGTTCACCTGAGACAGGTATAAAATATATATCTCCTCTGGGTTGTACGTTGAAGTTCATGATTATGGAGCTATTTTCAAAAATCGATTATTGTGAAATGGTTCTACGTTGCGATGAATGTTGGCACAAGTGACGTTCGATAGGGCAGTTGCAACGGCAACGTTTTCCTACAAACCCACTTCCTTTCATACAAAACTATCCTTCCAGATTGTGAAATGTTTAAGGGAGACAGGCCGCGTGACTAGCCGACTTCGATCTGGCAGACCAGCTAAGGTAGGGCGAAAAGTACAACCAGAAGATGTCTTATCATACGCCCTCACGTATGCAAACAGCAGCGCAAGAGAGATAAGTGAAAACCGTGGCCTCTAAAAAAGTCGTGTTTGGATAATCCTCATTGAAATGGATGCTTATCCACACAAGCCAACACCTAATCAGGCATTACTGGGACTGACCAGAAACGTTTCGCATGGTGCAACTGCGTCGTGATCCTGAGAGAGGTCCAGCCAACATTCTTGGCAGATATAGTGTGGACGGATGCCGCATGCTTTTCATGGAATGAAATATAGAATAGTTAGAACCCTCGTTACTGGGCACTGGAAAATCCAATATGTTCCGCCGACGTTTGACATCTAGATACGGTTTCGATAATATTTGGATTGTAATTTATTAACAGGCCCAATATTTTACCAGGGTACTCTAACGGCCGCATGATATTTAGAACTTCTGCAAGTAGTAATACCACCAGTATGACAGCACGGAAGTTAAGCAGTACCTGATGAAGGAATTTTCAGAACGAATAATCGGGTATGGTGGTTTCGAAAGTGGTCTCATGTTCGCCTGCCCCGACTCCAGTGGGCTTTTTCCTATGGGAATATTAGGGCTACTGCAATGCTTGTGGGGATACCACAATCATTGCAGGGCCTTCAACGACGAATTACAGATGCTTGCGCAAACATGTCACCCACTATGCTACAACACGAAGTTCTAACAAGGGTCCAGATGCGCATTTAAGCTGGTGAAGAGACGTTTGAACATTGAAAATAAAGGTCCCTTGCGATAACTATTTTTTCCCCCTTTCTTTCTAAGATCGTTCTATCACGTCATAATATAACGAAATCGCGAACAGACAAATGCGCGTTTAACATTCGTGTTCACAAGGTGTCTTTTCAAACTATATCGACGATGCTGTACAACTTTGTAATTCACTTTTTTTTCTTATCTTGTATCGTTTTCGAGAAAGGGATGCTTACTCCGCCGTTTTCCACCAGGTAGTGCTGTAAACAATCTCATCTAATACACGTGGCCAAATTACCATACCGAAACTTTTTATGACTATAGTTGCAGCCGTTCGGTAGTCTAACGGATGGTACTGAACTTCAGTGGGTACCCTGTACATATATTGAAATATTTATCTGGAATATTATACACAGCATCAGTTTTTTTTAATTTTAAAACAAATTTATTTATTTTATATTTTTATTACATAGCGCACAGCCACTTTACTATTCCTAGACACCCACTTTTATGAATACAGCTGCAGCTGTTCAGCAGTTAATCGGGCGATACCAGACTTTAGTGGGCGGCCAACTTCATGTCTAACATTGCATGTTGGATTTCAGGAAGGTTTGAAAACTGCAACTAGATTTTCAAAATCCTAGTGTCGTATCCATATCATTTGGCCACCCGTGGTATACATCGTGTTCACGGATTTTCTTACACGGCCTAATTTCGCAACCATTTGTCACCAACATGTACTTTGATTAAGTTGCTCAGCTTTTGGTACTTTGTTGGTTGTTTAAAAAGCTTTGCAAAAATTACGAAACCAAACATTTTACATACTCCCTCATACCCTATAGTTATAAAATTAACTCAAGGATACTTATTTAGAATAGTAGTCAGCTATTTAATCTACTAAATAGGAATATGATGTTAAATACCCCAATTTTGAAACATGAGTCAATTTTTGTTTTTATTAGTGCAAAATTTACTAAAATATAAGTATATGGACCATATAAAAAGTTAACCTTTGCAATTTTCAAAAAGCCGACATCTAATTTAGTATACCAAAACACAAATATTTACATAATATAAAAAAAAATCTGTAACTGCAGGTATATGTGTACGACCAGCGGTTATAAAATAAAGCCCAGCAGACATAATGTGTAAAATCTGAAATATTCAGAAGCTGCTTTTGAATACGAACTAAAGCTACTAAAATTTGGCAACTTTATTAATATACATATATCCAAAACTGATTCATGATTGTTATTTATATTTCTGCATTCATACATCTACTAGCATGACTACATTAATTTATCTTGAAGCTTGCTATTCTTATTACTTTTACAAACTGATAATGAACTAACAGGGGAAAATGTACCTTATTTATGGAAGCCCAAGCAATAGTATGCCATGATTTTTTTTGCTTTTCTGGAATGCTTTTGTAAATTAACGGATTAAGGCTGCTCAAAGTAACTTAAGAAATGTACCATATTCTTAACGAATTTTGTACATATGTTAAAGAATTTTAGTGAAATTATAGTACTTTTTTGTATAATGTAACCTGAAAATCTAAGGTAAAGGTTTCCTGGAAAAGTAAGAATACAGAGAAAGTGTAACATTGAGTAAATGACTGTCTCGCAAAACTGGCGAAATATAGCCATGCTGGAAATGTTTTTGGTAAGGGTTAGAGAAGGGCTAGGTTATTCCTTTGTGCGATTCCTCGCCGAGCCAATGCTCGTACGGGAAGTTAATAGGAAGTACTGTGATGTGAATATGTTGTATGTGATCTGAATTTACTCATTTAAAACAGCAGTTCCATTCTGCTCCAAAGCACGTGGGCACCATGCCTCTACCATTGAGGTTAATTGGTATAGCGCCACGTCCACCTATGTCTAGAATTTGGCCTGAGCGTGGTGTCACACAAACGCCTCGCACCGAGCGTCGGATTCATCCGAAGGACAGTCCCACGACCAAAGCACCCTCTGGGAATTTACTCTCACCCAACTGCCCGGGTCCAGTATTAATTGAAAAAAAAAAAAAAAAGAGGTTTTACAGGGCCAAACAAAGGGCATTGAGATACATTGTGTGAATCATGTTACAACTGCATTGGCATTAAGTATTACTACACTTGACAATACATGCTTAACTTTTAAAACACTATTACGTTTAGAACACTGTTATTGGGTTACACACATACATTCTACATCTGCTTATATATTATTATACATTACTGCAAAGCAATATTCAAGCAATGTGGACATCTCAAATTAATTTTAATCACATATAGTTTCCTAGCAAACCAGTGTCAAAGACAAACTGATGGCCCTCGAAGCAATTTCATGCTGCCTGTGAACACATTTCCCATAAATTAATTAGCAATATTATAAGAAACTGAAACAAAAATTAATGGTTTGGAGTCCAGTTTTATGTTACTTTCATTACCAAAATCGAATGTAACTCTTCAGAAAATCTAGAAACAGAGCTATTTACACTGTGATAAAAATTTTATTAACTTTTATTACTACTTGTCAAAAGATGACTATCTTATGAATTTTTGCAATAATATGCATTCTGTTTTTGAGTACATTTACATGAGAACAGTTTTTCATAGTTGAAAATTGATGAGTGTACGAAAAAAACCAGACTATTGATGAGTACCTAAAATTTCTGATTAAACTTTTTAGTAATTTAACTCCAAGCTTACAAACTTCATAAAAAACAGAACGTCATGAGGTGTTGTAGCTGAAAGTTGTAGTAATAAACAAAATATATTTACAACAATTTACACACAAATATTATTATTTTTCTTTGTTTAGTGTCATAAAATCTAACAAAAGAAAGAGAATAGGTTATTATTTATTCTCAAGTTTTGTCCCTTTCGGGAAGCATTCGTATATTTCTTACAAGTTTAAATTAAAAGTTGTAATACAGTAATTGTAATATATTGAACTACTAAGTAGTTCAATATATTACAATTAGATAAATAAATATCAATCTAAAAATTTTAATATTTAGCCGTCTGTTTGAATTCCAAATTGTGACCAACAGAAATTTCCTGAAGATACCAACTTAAAGATTTCAGGAAAAAGATATTTTTTATTGTGTTATTTTTATTCATGTTTTTACAAATAAACTGTAGCTTTTAATTAACAAATTTTGTTTTGTTAAAAAAAATCCCATCACCTTTTTCTTGTAATTGCTACCAGCAGCAACTTTCAAAGTGTGCACTAAGCCCATGTGCAATTCAACTGCAATTGAAAGTTTGAGATAGATGTTGTAAAGTACCGTTTAAGTTATTAATATGTCTTCTTGCACTGTAACAGAGTGCCATAAAATTCATGGAAATGACAAAGATAGGAATATCGATTTCATATTTTAAGGACAATTTCCTTTTGGTGGAAAAAATGGAAACATATGTCAAAGACAAGATTCTATTAATGCGAAGCATGCAAGAATTTGCAAAAAACATTTTCTATGCAGTGACTGTGAGGATGATATGAATAATCGCTTGCTTGGATTCTGACAAAAGAAACTGTAAAAATCCAATAATAGTGCCATGAAAAGGAAAATAATGCAGAGCACTTTTGAAAGAGTGGATGAATTAAGCTAGAAGAAAATTCATTTTGAAGCCGATTATAAGGGCTGTGGAGTCAGAATTGGAGTTAGGCAGATTTGGGGGTAAAAGGAGTCAGATGGAGTCTCTAAAAACACAACTCTGACTCCAGTTTTTGTTGGGCACTTTGAATTTGAAATGAAAGTGAATTGAAAAAAAATAATAATGACAAACTGAGTTATCACTTTTATTGATGGACTCTATACATTAATAAATAGTTATTTTCTATTTTATTGATATATTTATAAATAAATATAAGGGAGGAGGATGGATGTGATATTTGCCATTATTGATTAAACTGATTCAATTAGTTAAAAATCTCACTGGTAAATTTAGGTAATCAGCAAGAATTCTCAAAATTGATGCCATCCTTAGGAAGCGAGCAATCAAGCAACGCAACGGGAAAGAACATATTTCATGATAAAGAGGTTGTTCGAATTAAGAACGTTTTCACCAACACAAAGACTGTGGAATGATCTTGCAGAATTGAAAACTATTCTTTCTACACCATATATAGCTACAAAAAAGCTAAAATCTTAAGAATTCACAGAATGGAAG
Organism: Stegodyphus mimosarum; assembly: GCA_000611955.2. Classification (NCBI taxonomy): domain Eukaryota; kingdom Metazoa; phylum Arthropoda; class Arachnida; order Araneae; family Eresidae; genus Stegodyphus; species Stegodyphus mimosarum. The sequence continues at coordinate 125,608 of KK118854.1, forward strand.
AATGTGATGTTTGTTCTTTCTGAAAAGAAGGGCTTATTGCAAAAGGAATCATTTCTTCAATGACGAAAAAGGAAACTAGTTTGCTGGACAAGGAAGACCTTGCTGGGTTCAATATACGTAGATCCAAAACACCAAATTTTGTTGGATGATGAACAAATTAAAAAGGCACAGAAAGCCATCTATGAACTACTTTCACTAAGAATGAAATTATTCTCACAACAACTGGAGTAGTCAAATCAGGACAGTCAGACTGCAGACACTGCAACCGAGTCCTCTTCCAGTAATGAATTAGATTTTGAGAAATATCTGGATAATACGAATGAAAATAAAGACCAAGAGCGTTCAGATATAAAAATGAGAAAATACAAACAAGATTTCTACACAGCCTTTGAAGAAATAGAGAAATATGATTGCTCTTGCAAGACACTTATTTTAGAAAATATAAAAATCTATCTTCAAAAGTTAAAAGAAGTAGCCCTAAGAGTAAGAACTCTTCCTCCTACTCAAATTAGTATGGAAAACTCATCTCAGCCCTGAAATTAATCAAATTGGATCTATGCTCCTCTAATGAACATGTTGCCAAAGCTATACTTGTTTCTTAGAAATTACTAATGCCTGTTTTTCCATTTCACAGTAAATGCTAATATAAATAATTTGCTACGGCATCAATTTCTTCTGTAGCATCTTATTACTTCTTTTATATTTGAAGAAATATAAGCTGTAACACATATGTATATGTTTACATATAAATGAGGAAGTTGGTCATTTTCCTTACCGACTCCACAGCCCTGCCAATTATAGGAATTATATAAAATGATTATAGGAATAATAAATCAGATATGAATGATTTTAAAGTAGAACTCACAAATGATGATATAAATATTGCTGAATGTCCTAACTGTAAAAAGAAAAAAGAATGCACTGATAATTTCTAGAAAACAAAGCTCGCTCAGCATTTTAGGTAATTTATAATCATATAAGACATCCAAGTAAATTTGCATAAAAAAGATCTTCCTTTACCCCTCTTTAGAAACAATACGCAACGTTCTGTCAAAGTTAAAAGACTAAATTTTGAATAATATTATCCATTACAAGAGCAGTCAAACAAGTTCTTCAGCTGCAGAAAAAAATTCACATACGTATTCTAAACTACATCAAACTAAGGTGTTTTTTTTTAACTAACATTCGCCCACTTAGTATACAGATGAAAAGATAATTAATGCTTTTTTTCCCCTTCAGGATTTATTAAGTACACAGGGGGGAAAACCTGCAACTTTTGCCTTTGGAGTCGGTGTAAACGTGACTACGTCATCACACATAACTTCCTATTTCAAGAGGAAAAGCTGCATGAACTAGCCTTCATCTTCTTCAAAGCTTGGGTTTTGGTGATATATTTTTATTGCCAAATTTAGCAAGAAATTGCTAACTTGGTGACATTTTGGGCTGGTTCCTGTACAACTGTAACAGGAACTAAATAACAGTAATTGATGTTATATGTAGCTGTAAACATATCCGGCAATCATATACCTTCCAGTAATTTCGAGAAATGAAAGGTGACAGAAATCTCTTTGTGGCTGGGAGAAAACTAAGTTCACATAGAGCATTAGTTTCCGGGTAGTCGTTAGTTCAGAACAATTTTGGATTACTGAGATATCTGTGAGAGCTTTCCCTTTTAGATGTGCTTCATATTACATTGTGTTTAACATTCTTAGTAGTCTGAAGTGTAGCTACTTATTGTACTTTGTGACCTGTGAAGAGCTCTAGGAGTATTTTTTTCTTTTTTTGAGGAAAGGGGAGAGTTTCAGAACTGTGAAGTGTTTCTTTTGATAAAATAAATTTTATCAAGCTACCATCAATTCTGTGTGCATTCAATCTATTACGAACCAATAAGTATGCAACAATATCTGAAGAGAAAGTCTTTTCTTTTTATTCACTTTTCCTGGCATTTTAACTTGATTTTTCATGAATATTATATTCTCTGCCTTTACCCAGGGAGGAAGGGATTTCTAAAATAAAGGAGGGAAGAAAAGAAAATTTGAAGCCTTTACGCTCTTGCTGAGCATTGCAGGTACTCAAACTGCTCTTGGACTTTACCCTTACTAACATATTTTTGTCTTTTAGCTTAAGCATCAATTTCTTCACACTTGCACAAGATACAATTCAACAGCAAAATCATAAACAATTTAAGAGCAGTATATGCTAAGAACTCCCAATACAGTGGTCAAGTATTGGCATACTTTTCTCAATTTTTCCCAGTCTAAGTTCATCATAGCGGTATTAATTTTCCTAGTAAGATGGCTTACAAAACTTATATATTTCCTTGTGTCTTTTTGAGTGCTAAACATTATATATTAAATATTATGTTCTTCACACTTATGCTACATAAAAGCAAAATCATAAAATATTTAAAACAGCATATCTTCAGACCTCCCAATACAGCATTAGGAATGGCCATTCATTTTATCATATTCGCAATATTGCTTCTTTAAAAATTAGCTGCTTGCACAATCAGTTGCATAAAAAACTTACAAAAGATAAAACAAAAAAAGCACATAATTATTTTGATGAGTCCTAACTAGTGCCACTTCATAAAAATATTTAATATTTCTAATTAGACATCTCATGATTTAAATGCATTTTTATTTAAACTAATCAATTGAAAAAGTATTTTTAAAAGCAATTATATTACTTTTCAATCGTTCAATTTGCTACTCAGTAACAGAAAGATTAAATCCAAAAGTTAAATATCTTGCACTTAATTAAATGGCAACAAACTGGGACATGGAGATAATAAGTATTCCATTTCATGCAGAACACATTACTTTCAAACAGTTGAGTTTGATAATTAAAATTGAAAGATATATTAAATTACATTTTGAGCAGTGTTGCCATTGCTCACTTTCACATTGCCGAGTTTGTTAATAAAAAATTTACATAAAATATGAAAGAAATAAAAAATGTTTTCCAATTAAAAATTCAGGCTTCCAGGTGCATGCTCACTTTCAAATTGCTGAGTTTATTAATAAAAAGTTCACATGAAATATGGAATAAATAAAAAATTTCCCAATTAAAAGTTCAGGCTTCAGGTGCAAGGAATATGCGTATTAAAAAAATGAACTATCTGCATTAGTTGAATTCGGAACCCAATAACACAATAAGTGCTGATGTTTACTATATAAAGTTTTATGAGTTTAAAAACACTTAAATCAATCTTATCTCCATAATATCACAATACAATCTGTTTTTGAAATTTTTAGGCATTTACATTATGCCGTGCTACACCAGCATTTTCTACACTGCTCAGCAAACACACAGCTCCAACAGGGCTATTTGATTACCTAAAAGTAAACAGTAGTTGCTCGATAAATTGATCACTTTAAAAGCAATAAATACATTTTTAATAATTTACACTTATGTGTTTAAAATAATAATTTGCAATCAATTTTTAACAACAGCTTAATTTTTGTAGCTAATAAATGTTCTTAACCAGCGCTGAATTTCTTTCAAGAAGCTGGAAGAAATGACAAGGGATTTTAGTGACTTTCAAGTGTGTGCAGGGGGGAAAGAGGAATGCTTGGCAAGGATAGACATTACTTTACTCTAATGGAAATACAATGTTAGGTCTGAGATTTAACTGCACCTCGGAAAAAATATGCAGTTTTTTTGAGGTTTTACAGCAAATCTGCACAGCAATTTCATCAGTTGTATTACCACAAACAATGCATAATAAAAACTTAAAATTTAAGCCTGTAAATAAAGGAACACATCACCTGTAACATTTAAACCTATAAAGAATACACCATCTGTTAAAACAATAAAGAAAAATATCAAGTCCAACTTTACTTTATTCATGATTAAGAGATCTACAAAAAGTACAAATTAATAAGAAAAGATTTCTTCATCATGAGTAGAGTAAAATATAGTCCCTCAGAAATTCATACCTGAAACAAAAAATATATGTAATTAATTTTGGAAAATGAAATGATTTATCAGATATTATTAATTATTCAGAGTAAGTATTAAGTACATTCAAAACCAATACTCATAATATATATATATATATTAACACAACAGTATCTGGCCATTTAAGAAGCTTGAGCTGCACTGCAACTGAAATAAGATTTAAAATTTACTTTTATTCAAAATGGCTTACATTATAAATTCACAACGCTTTTATTCTGTTTAAAATAGTGTTAAGGATATTTTATGTTCATGCCAAAAAGGCACTAATTGGCTTCTTTTAGATGACAAGCTGAGCCAAGCATAGGTATAAGAACTAGCTGTTCATTCACTGTCTCTGTACCCAGTGTATCCTGTATGTTCTGTCGTGCAAATAAATGTGATTTAATATGTAACGTGATGTCGGCCACCTTCTTATTCTCCGGTTTTGAATAACAAATAGCATCAAAAATGAATTTAGTGACTTTCACTTACTTGCTTCCGGTCATGTGTAAATCAAAAAAGTGATATTGTGCAAAAGCAGCAAAAACTGAGAAGTATGCATGATTTGTATGGGAAAAGAGGAATGTTAAAGAGTAGTCAGCAGCACTGGATATATCATTGAAACAGTCACCAATGGAAGATTTATTTTTCCTCTAACATACATCTCCTGCTCCTTTGCAAAAAAACTTCCAAGGTTCTCTTAACAGTGACAGAACTTTCAATAACATAATACTTTCAAAACTCCCCCCCCCCTGAAATCCATACTTTTTAAATGTTATTCGGATATTGTTATCCAGCTGCTGAAGTCCCACCCATTTGCATATGAAAAATACATCACTTACTTTGATCTACAATTTGGCTAATATTATCAAAGTATTATGAAATACTTCTTTAAAATTGAGGTGCAGTGGCCAAATAAGGTCAAAATATATTATTAATAATACAAACAAGGAATTAAGTCACCAAATACCTCGATAGATCTTTGTTAATTACTTTAATTATGCAAAAAAGCTACTCAACTTCAGTACAGATTTCGAGGATAATCAGACTTCGATCCTCCTTCAGGAGAAAAAAAATTTCTGGAGAATTTTTTCTCCCCTTGTGCTCCTAGATGGGGGGATTTCCCCGAGTACATTTATGCTGAACTAAAGTTTCATTTTCAACCTTATTTTAAATTTTACACGTGTGATGCTCTGCAACAGGGATACAGCACTGCTCAAATAATTTCCAGAACTGTTATGAACAGATTGTAAATAAATTTGTATCTCTCTTACTAAAATGCTGTGAAATTACCTATTTATATGTTTCTAGTTATATTTATAAATTAGTTAAATTACATAACTGTTTCGATGGATACTTTTTCTCATCACTTAATGCTATCAAGAGCTGTGAAAATTGTGATCAGATTAAGCATGAATACCATACTCTGTGAGAATATTTTCAATCTATATTCGAACTGCTCTTTCTTTTCTTCCAGCCAAATTATAATATGGCTTCTTTGATTTGACAGCACTTACGGGATATTGTCTTATCCCCCTTCTCACGAAACACCATTTTCAATTTTGTGCAACACACATATTACACACTTATGTGATCACGAGAAAAATTCATATAATTAACAAGCACTTACCCATTTAATAACAATGTTATAAAACAAAATGTTCAAATAGCTAATTATAAAAAAAATTTAAAACTGCAATGAGCTCAAAATTTCTATTAAAAATATAATACTTTTATAGAAAATAATAAAAATGGAAATATCCTGATTAATGAAGGCCTGAGGCTGTGCAAATTTTAAACTGTTAAAGAAAAGCTATTATACAAGGTCTGTCCTGAATGTAACGTCAGTGAATTTATTGTGACGCGACTGCAGATTGTAGTGCGGTCTAGCTAGTTGAAACTGGTAGTGGGAGAACCCAGCTAAGCAGCGTGCCGTCCCTCAGTGTGCTACGCATTTGAAGAGTGAGGATGGGCTGCCCGCGGATCTTGTAAAAGTGAAAATGCACTGCTCGTTAGAACCAAAATTTGTGATCAAGTTTTGCATGAAACCTGGCAAGACTGCTACAGAAACTGTTATTATGATCAAGACTGCTTACAAAAAGCATGCCCTGTCAGATCGATTGGTTGCATAAAGCCTTTTTAGAACGCCGGGAAGAGGTCGACAATGAGAATTGCGCTGGACAACCATTCACAACCACAATGTTTAAGAATGTGATGTAAGTGAGGGAACTGTTGAACTTAGACCCAAGATTAACTGTTCGTTGGTGGCCAACATGTTAAAATTCTGAAATCTCAAGTTCATGAAACTGTTAGAAACCACATCGGCATGCGTAAAAAATAGCTCCAAAAATGCTCACTGACGACCAAAAGTCATGGCACATTGAAATGTGCCAAGAACACCTAAACATGTGCAAACATGACTGAAAATTTTTGGACATCATCATTACAAATGACGAGACTTGAGTATTTGAATATAACACAGAGACCAAAAGGCAATCATCGGAGTGGCACACATCCTCGTCCCCTCACCCAAACAAAGCCAGGATGAGCAAACGAAAAATCAAGATCATGTTCATCGTGTTTTTTGATATCCACAGACTGTTAATCATGAGTTTTTAGAAGCTGGAACCACTATGAACTCCAAATTTTACGTGGAAGTACTCAAGACTGAAATGCAACGTTCAACGCATCTGCCCAGACATTACAGACAACTAGAAGCTGCACCACGATAATGAGGCAGCCCACAGTGCCTTGAGATCGTCGGTGACTACCTGGTCAAAGCAGCTGGTTCCAGCTTCCGCACAGCCTGGACTCGGCTCCTCCCCTATTTTTTTCTGTTTCCATGCCTCAAAACACCCCTGAAAGGCAAGCATTTTGGGACAATGGATGGAATCAAAGCAGCTTGCACCGCAGTATTAAAAGACATTCTGCAATGAAGGACTACTGCAACACATTCAAGACTTTCAAGTCCCGCTGGAGCTGATGTATCGACACAAAAGGAGACTACTTTGAAAATTTTTAAACATTTCTAATGATAAATTCAATAAATGATTTTTAATATACTTACTGACATTACTTTCAGGACAAACCTTGTATATTAAAAAAAGAAGCAAATTAAAGGAATCACTTTCTTTACAGTACTTTTCCACTACAGCCATATTAATCACCACTTTTTATTATTTATTTATATGCCAGCACTTCCTTCATGAGAACTGGTGCAAAAGTTTGGCTTGGCTTTCTTACCACAATGGACAGCATTAACTGGGATTTGCCACGATGAAGAAATGGCGATCTTGTTTTCCCAAGCAGCTGGTGCTCTTCACAAAAAAAGATTTTATTTGAATAAAAATCTCCAAAATGAATATGCAGCCTTTGCTCACGCCACAAAACATGTGTCCAGACACAATTGTTTTATTGGCTTATGCATTAATTCCATTTTTGACATATAATTCATTTACTTATGGAGTTGAGAATTAATGTTATATCTAGTTTTATAAACGAGAGTTTGCTGATGAATCGTAACACAATTGCACACCAATTTCTTGTTACTGCATCCCAAGGTTAAATCTAAAGATTTTTACAAAAAAATTATTCACAAAAATAAAAAGAATAATGATGTATTTACTCACAATGGGTTTTGGAGGATTTCATACGGAAATCACAGAATGGCGCTTGCTGCCATTCTCAATCATTTCATTTAATATTGGACAAAAAATACAGGAAAAGAAACCAAAATATGTCAACATGACAAAAATAGAATATTTGAATTTCTTTAGATAAACATATTAAATATAGTTTTACACAAAAATGAGATAAAAATCTTGAATCTTTCAAACTCTTTTCACCAAACATAAACATCGCCACAAAAAGTTATCTATGTTTCTTTCCAGAAAAATTTAATAAGACTCTTCTTTATTTTGCATAAGTTCATCTCAACTCCTTTATCAAAAGCTCCGGTGATAAACAATTTTAGATCAAAATATGGCGAGTTACAAAAGTCTGACACAATACGTGATGCGAGGTTGTATCCTTAGCACGCTTGTGCGTATTTCAGCTGCTAGCCCTCTAATCAAAGTATATCAAAATTTCAATTACTGAGCTCTTATTAGATTGCAATACTATATCGTTAGTTTTTAGAAACAGGTACAAGTTTAGCAACAATTGGTCAATATTATTTGATGGCAATTATTAAAGCAATTATGAATGAAATACTGTGGCTTGTTTCCATAACACATTGAAAAACTTGTCACCGATAATGTTCAAATGCTGCTAAAAGTTACAATTTTATTACCGACATCTGAGAAGCTCGGCAGATTTCACGTGTTGGCAAATTTCTAGACATATATTGGTATCTCTCTCTATATATACACATGGCGAAAATAATGACTGAAATAATTTGAATGTTTATGTTATGTAGAAGCTTAAAAAATACCTGGAGTAAAGTTGCTAGAAGCCATGCTTATTGAACACTTTATTTTATTCAAGCATTCTTTACATGAACTCTTTACATTCAAGCATTCTTTACATGAATATTATAATGGACACAATCTGTGTATATGTCTTTTGTGCTTTTTCTATACCTTCCTAGCAATTAAATTTCAATGCAGTAAAAATAATACAGCAGTGCAGTGTGGTGATGGTTTATAGCCACAACACTCCAAACCTGACAAAGGGTTCATCAAAAGGAAAGCCAGACTTTAATTACATAAAATTAATGTATTTAAAATTAAAAGGTAGTAAAATAAAAAAATTAAATACATGATAAGCCATTGTCAAATGTCAACAATAAAGATGCAGGTACAGTGAAGTGCAAGTGAGTCTTTCAGCAAAAAGTTTAAGTCTTTATACTTGCACTATAATGAGTGTGCACGGGTACAGCACAGCAAACATAGATACTGCATGCAAATGTTAAAATACAAATATTCTCGTTGGACTGCAAATACTCTGCCACAAGAGCGTGGCAGTTGCTAGAAGGGAAGCAAGAGAATGCAACATTTGTATAATGAAAGCTTGCTTCAATTAATTTGGTTTTCATTTGCATTTAATACCCCTTGACAAAATGTTTTTGGCTCGTAAATTAAATTATTACTGAAGCCTTTTATACAAGTGCTTGAATACCTAGCATTATGTAAGAATAATATGGATTAATTCTAAAATGAATGTAGATTTAGTATAAGCTGTCACTATTTTTAAGATAAAAGAGGAAATACTCTAAGTTACAGAACTAAGGAATTATTGCAAAGTAAAATTAGAATTTTGCTCTGCATATTTTCTATCTTAAATGTATACATGTAAAAAAATTAGGCTTAAGATTCAAACTTAAGTGCAGCCTTCAGCCCCAACACATGTACAGCGACATGAATTGGGGTGCCATTTTTTCAACATTAAGCTAAATAAATATTTAGCCTATATGAGAGCAAGGATGATTGTCATCATCAGGCTAGTGTCCCTATCTGATCACTGATAAAGCCTCAAACCAGCCATAAATAATCAGAGAAATTGACCAAAGCTCTATATGCCATGTAGGTAGGAAAACTGTCAAAAGTAAAGGCAAGAATTAGGAAAAGTAGCATTTCCTATCAAAATCCAACAAGACTTGAATTTTAAGATATATTTCTAAGTAGATTTCTTTTTCTTGGCTGATGAAGTTAAATGATGGCTTTCCCCAGCTTTATAGTGACACAGAAAGCATATTAATCTTATACATATAAATTTTTACCAATTACACACTAAAATATTTATTCTAAAATGATGCACCTTCAGCCCTAAAAAATTTAGGGAACAGTATATCTACACTTTAAACTCAGAGAGCTGGGTGTGTCATCATTAGGTGCAAATTGATAAAGTAAATTATATACTTTTTAAGACTAATATACAAACAAATTTAAAATTAGGCAAAATAACAACCTTGAGTTTGCCATAGATTTTAATTAATACTATCGATTTCGAGGTCACAAGTACAGTTCCCTCTTCTTCAGGAGCAAAATAATTCTGCTAAAAATAGAGCCCTGGGGGCTTATTACCAACTATTTACCCACTCTATTGGAAATCTTGCCCAATAACCATTTTTTAAGAATCAAGCTAATTACTGCTGCCAATATAGCGAGAATAAAGCTGCTTGAGTATTTATACTTAAAACAATGAGTGGAGCAAAGTGAAAATGAGCATAGCACCATTTAGCCATGGAAACAGTAAAGAAACATGAAAAATTAAGATGTTAGAACTTAAAAAATGTTAGGAAGGACTGGATTGGGATCTTTAACTAACCAAGATAAATTTTTGTGAATATGAAAAGCTTCAAGAAAATCCAATTTACCAATCAAAGAAGCTTCATGAACACAGTTAAAGAACAAACTTTTCAGCTCCATTCAATTTCTTGTCCCCAGATGTGATTGGTCCTATAACCTACAGACCACTAAGCATGAATCGTTACAGAAGCACTGCAGAGAACTGTGACATATATGTAGATTATAAAACATTTCACCTTTTGATGCAATGTTAGGTTTAGAAACTGAAAAGTATACTCGGCTCGAGATATACTAGCACTGCTCATATTTATACTGAACAGTAAATATTGCTACGAATTTTGTACATACGTAAATAATTTTAGTGGAATTATATGTACATTGTAGTATCTCTTGTAAAAAAAAACCTTAACAGCATTAAGCATAGCTGGAAAAACAGGGTTACAGGGATAAGTAAGTCCATTTAACATTGAGGTAAATAGCTATCTTGCCAATTTGGTAAGATAAACACCAAACTAGCAACAGTTTTGGCGAATAGTTTGGCAACTTTTCTTGCCAAGTCACCAAACTTAGCCACTATTTCATGACACACCTATGTAACTGTATCTGACCCTTGTAACTGTCATAGTATATGGCTTCTAACAATTTTGTGAAATTGAAGGTACTGGAAATTTCTTGGTAGATGAAGGAAAACTATGTAAGCCAAACTAGAGAGCAGTCTAGTTTAGTTCTGATTTAGCTCAGGATATTGAGAGATCATAGTGCAAACTTACGCACTTGAGGCTTTTTGTTTGGCCTTGTATTCAATGTTCTTAGTAGTTTGAAGTGGTGACTACTGATTGTGCCCTGCCATGCTGACAAAAGCTGTGTGAACACTTATGTGAAAGGTTCCAGAACTGCACTGTTTTCGAAAGATTTCATTCAGCTATCATTGGTTCTGTGTGCATTTAATCTGTTACGAACCCGTAAGCAGTAACAATATAAAATTGGGTAACAGTTCATGCACATGTGCTAATTTCATATCTTTGAGGAGATGCACCTTCAGCCCTAAAAACATTTAGAAAACAAGTTGTCTACACTTGAAAACTCAGAGAGCTGGGTAGGTCATCATCAGGTACACATAACATATAATTTTCAGTTTATATAAGCTAATTGAAGATTATTTAATATGGATCTGAAGTCAGAAATTACTTGGCTCTTTCTTTCGCAAACAAAATATGATAATGATAGAGAAGATAGACTTTCCTCATTATTTACACTCACTGCAAAGTCATGAACTTGTTACTAATTTTTTACAACCTAATGCATGAAAAAGCCAACAGGTATTTTCAAAATTATAGATGCACTAAGAACTACAGATAAGCAAGCAATCAAAAATAAATAAATAAATTGGTAACAGTATACCTTTTTCTAGAAATGCTTCTTTTACACTCTTTTTCATTCCATGCACTATTTTTGCTTAAAAAATAGAAAATCGCAAAAACGGAGCATTATACAACACTAGCCAAAAGAAACATGCTATACATATATACGGGTTCCCAATTAACTATGTCTTGGAATACATAACAGGTTGCCAGATAACTAATTTAACGGCACACTGCTTTGCCACATGAGTTACTTTTTCACGACGTTTGGTAGCAGTGAGGATAATCACAAACTATAGAGAAAACTTCCCAACAAGACTAACAAATATCCTAATTTAATGTAGTGCACCTTCAGCCCTAAAAATATTTAGGGAACAAGTTGTCTACATTATTAAACTCAGAGAGCTGGGTGGGTCATCATCAGGCATACACTACATATTTTTAACTTACACAAGCACTTTAATATTCTTTAAAATTTAAATCTACATACCTTATTTTAGGATTACTATTACAGATCAGAAGTCTAATTACTTAAGCTTTTTTTTTCTGACATACTAAATACTATAATCAATCATATGGAAGATCTATCTTCCTTACGGCAACAACTTCTATATAGTTACAAAGCCTAAGCTCGAGAGTGAGCCGTCATGGCAGAAAACCAGTAGCTTGCGACTCTACTTATTTATTTATTTAGCTCTTGGTTGTTACACTCGGTATTTGATATATAATCCATAATAAAATACAAAATGGAAGTTTGGCAATGTCCAAAGATAAAAACAAATTCTTATTCTTCACAAGATAAACCTATAATAATTGTAAAATGTACTCCTTGTCAAACAACTTTTATTTTGGGAGAGCTTCATCCTTAGATTTTGTAGTATAATTTCAGAACTGTCAATTTAAACTGCTCATAGATGCAGGCATTACTTTCCTCACAACTATTTTTTACAGTGAAAGTAGTAACAACATCTCCATTTACTTCAGGTATTTTATAACTTTCAAGAAACCCTTTTGTCTTAACTCTTGAAGCATTTACTTATTCCTAAACCCTTTGATGCACGGTAGTCGCACCCTGAAATCACCAAGTTTTAGAATTTTTCTCCTCTCCCAATTTTTTTAGCAAAAACAGATTGATTACTGATCTTCTACCTCTAAATAACACAAAATGACTGCAGAATCACACATTTTTTAGGTTTAGTACTTCAAATCGGAGGCCTTTTAAAATTCATTTTCAATGAGAGAAAATAACTTTTTTTATTAATATTAACAACTTTAAATTTTAAAAATTATTCATCGCACATCATTATTTCTATCATAAACAATAAAAAATAGCAATAATTAAACTGCATAAATAAAAAAAACTATGCATATGTATAGCATTTGCTTTGTGGTTTCAGAGCACAATCACTGAGCCACTAGAGCATTGTGGTCCAACCTTTTAGTTACCCGAAGGTCAATCAAACGTTAGTACAGGACAGTGACAGCATTAAAGAAAGAAAACAAATTACATGTAAATCACTAGTTAATTATATTAATTTATTTTACAGTCTAGAAATCAATGCGATGACTGGCACTGCTTTTTTTATACAAGTCTATCAATGTCCACTGTAATTTCAGTAAGACATAGTCTCAGGCTCTATTCCAGTGAAGCACTTTCAATGCGATTTCTTGTTTTTGATTGAGAGCCGAAAAAGCACTTTCACACACATATGTACTGCCAAACAGCGATAATATTTGCAAAGAGAATTTATAGTTTGGGGAAAAGTTCTTTAGAAATCAGTTTCCAGAAATGTTCAGTGACATCATACTTTTTAGTCTGTTAGAATGGATCTGCCTGAAGATCACAAATTTCCATTTGAAGGTCGCAAGGCACCTCACTTACTTCAATCTCCACAGAGTTGTTCAACAATGAAAGTTTTGTTTTTAGGGAGTCAAAATCCTGAAATTTGTCCTGGAACTCTTTCTTGATATCAGTAATTATTTCATGAAACATACTAAAATTTCTGTCATTTTCTTCTTTCAGGTGCTAACAGAATGGGAAGTGTGCCGTATTATTTGCCTTCAATGCAATTTGCATTACAGTAAATTTTTTACAAAAGCCTTTAATATTTCCATAAAGCTGGGATATATTTTGTTTTCTGCCTTGTAGTTTCAACAGGGTTGCCACTTAAACAGGAGAATGAAATTCCCCAACTTTTCCAGGTGCGTTTTAAAAAAATTCAAGCCTATCCGTGTAATGCACTTTGGCTGTGCTAAGAGGTCAATTAATTATGGTACCATTTGAAAACACAAAAATCTGCCAATTAGATATGACTTATATTACCATCAAAGATTACTATTATAACTATAATAGGAGTTGTTTTCTCCACTGAAGAATTGAGATCAGAATCTGCTCAACGTGGATAAAAAATGTCTTTTTTTTCCCCCGACATTTTGCAGCTAAACGAAAGAAAGAATTCTATTTAATGATATTTTTAAATTTAGATATTTTATATTTATTTAGATGAATACATAAGCAAAAAATATGTGCATTGAATTTTGTGATGCTATGTCATCATACTGCTAGAATTAGTTTCAGGATTATGCCAGAGAAAATTTCCTGAAATTTGAAAGTGTTATTTACTAATAATAAATAAATAAAAGGGGAAGAAGCAACATTAAATGATATGAATAACATTAAAATAATTAAAAACTGAATTACAATAATCAATGATGTTTTGGCAAATAGTTATATTAAATGGTTAGCCTAGATTTTGCAGTAAAATAAAAAAATAGATCGATTACTATTTTTTATTTTACGGCAAAATGACAAATAAGGCATTTCTTAAAAAGAAAAAAAAAAATCTTGAAAAGATTTTGTGCTAAATTCCTACTATACGCTAAGGTCTTGGCATGATTTTGAAATTTGCCGCCAACACCAAAATGGCCCGTTTGCTGCTCATCATCATGTCGCCAAATCCCGTGTGTACTGTACATCGAGGCTATTCTAACCTCTATGGTACCGCTATACTGGGATTAAACCGATTTTGTTTGATACAAGAATACGTATTTCCTTTAGTTCAACATGCATTGCACATGTGCATGCGAGTATTTTTATTCCCGAGGATACTGGGAACTTGCTTTGCCTTTCTAAAAGACAATCTGTTTGGAGCTGCGAGAAACATTAAGCATGAGTATCAAGAAAAACTGGAAGAAATTCAGTTTTTAAATAACCTTGCTTTTCTGACAGATTTAGCATCCCATCTAAATGCTTTAAACTTGAAACAGGGTTGGTACACTACCGGGAAAACCGGAAAAAGTCAGGGAATTCAAATATTTCAGTCTAAATCTGGAAAAGACCAAGCCCCTAACATTAACATAAAAAACCACGAATTTCATGTGCCAGATGAAAGGAGACTAACGCCAGGCATATATGTACCAGTAAAATGCAAATCCAGACAGTGAACATTTTATAGCACAAGGAAGAAACCTTATGGAACAAGATACATGTGCAAAATGTTCAACACAGGTTTACGCATGCACCAAAAAGACATATCATGCTTTGAACAGTGTCACATAAAAAGTCGTTCTTTGACAGTTAAAAAGTTTTTTTAATCCATTCATTTGAACGTCTTATTATGTAGGTTCTTATGTTTTTACTGCTATAGAAAAATAACATCAGCACTTCTGCAAAGGATCCGGTAAATATAAAAACCACCAAAAATGGCGATAATAGTTCAAAACTGGTAACCTGCGGAATTCGTTTGTCGGAGCTTAGAGACCATTCAGAACTGGTAACCCGCGGAATTTGTTTGTCGGAGCTAGAGATCGTGTTCTCGTCTTTTTGCCACTAGCTAGTAGTGTGTCAGTACCGGAGGAGGAGGTGAAAATACAGCTAGGGGGGGATGATAATTGATAACCCAGCTGTTTAGAAGAATTAAATCCGTTTTCATGCTTAAACTTTTGATATATTTTTAATGCATTTTGACAGTATCTTTTCAGAGAATGCTAGGTGTTTACATACAATAGATGACTAGAATGAAATAACAAATATTACTAGTTCTCTTAGACAAAATAGTTTTATATATTTCCAGTCATCAAAGATAGCAAACCATTGCTTTATGTAATAATCAAAGTTTGAATGACTCTTGAAAGATATAATGTTCTAGTTTTATTTACAATGCTAGTATAAAGGATTTGAATATTATTGAAGATTCTTGGCATTGCCAAATTTATTATGAAAAAGGCAGTTGTTTCAAAATAAAATGCTTTAAGCTATCAACAAGTAAACTCAATAAACAACTTTGCGTTTGAAACATTTGAAAAATTGCTTGTGTAAAATGAATGTTTTAAATGTATTATTTAGTAATGAGTTCATTAATCATGAGTTCATTAATTATTATATGTACAGTAGCACTCATTATTAGATACAATTTTGAGGATATCGAATACTTAATGAAAAAGACACTTTATGAGAATTCGGCTAGACTGCAGGTTAGGGGCCAGTCGCCAAATGAAGCGAAATCGCACCAAATCTGGTAACCTCTTGGTGTCATGAAAACCATTAGGGTTTGAGGTCACAGTTATAGTATTTAAGCAGGCTTTACATTGTTGAAATGAGCGTGCCATTTTGAATTTCATCTCTATTGTATTGTTACATTTTAGTGTGGATAGAAACAAATGCAAGTTTCTGTTTATTATAAATAAAAATATAAACTACGTAGTTAAAATTGTTTAACCACTTTGTTTTTTTACTATACTATTGCTCATGTTTCAGTAGATCAAAATTTTGAATTTTATCTTTGTTTTCCTTCTGCATTTTTTTAAATGTTATATTAAATAAGAAATGCTTTTCGATCATTTATTGCTCATTTACTGCTTATTACAATTTCTTAAATTTTGTGCTAAAACGTTTTACTCCATTTTGCTGCCGTCTTAAAAATGGTATGATACTATGGAAAGTTTTGATATTGTTCATCCCATAAAATACATAGTTATTAACTTTCAAATACTTTATCGTTGGTTTTCTTGAATTTCTGTTTTAAGATATTTTTGCATGTTTACAGGTTGTTTAGATATTTTTGCATGTTTGCAGGGTTCATTCAAATTTGCAGATTTTTTAACATTTTTTCGAAAACGGGCCAAACTGGCCCGTAATATGCAGTTTTACCGAGAATTCTTAATGAAAAAGACAAGTCTCCGACAATTTCCTTAACTGCACAGTTAATAAAAGCCTCGGTTGGAATGCGCTTTAGCCCACTGCTTGGCAGCGATTGTTTTTGAATGAGCAATAAACGCGCCAACATGGGTAACTCCGTATATCCGCCAACATGGCTGACTGGGTATTTTGAAGCTACGGAAACATGTAGTTTTCGCGCATGCGTATTTCCTATTTTATAAAGAACGGTTTTATTGGTAATGTGAGATGACGTAGCGGTTTATTCGAAATTCTTACGTGTTAATTTAAGTAGTTATTTCAGTTGTCGTTGTATTCTTTGAATGCGGTGTTTTTGTGTTGAGTGTTTGCTATTTTCGTACCTTATATTTCGCTAAATACCGAGTCGGTATGGATTTAGCTGTGATGCTGAGAGAGGTGAGTGAATGTACATGTACATTTATTACTTTATTGGAAGTGCAAGTTGCTTAATTTTTATATTTTGTTGCCTTTTATTGAAATAATTTGGCTCAGCTGAAGAACAGAACGCTGGTATCGTTTGCAATTTATTTTATTTTGTTGATTTGTGCACATTGCCTACATTGTGCAATTCGCTGATGTTTTTTTTAAGTTAAAACGGAACGCTGTGCACATGGCATTTTCTTGTAATTTATTTTTGTTATTTTAGCTTATTTTGTTGACATGTGTACGTTGCCTACATTGTGCAATTCGCTGAAGTTTTTTTTAAGTTTAAAAGGAACGCTGTGCACATGGTATTTTCTTGTAATTTATTTTCGTTATTTTAGCTTATTTTGTTCATTTGTGCACGTTGCCTACATTGTGCAATTCTCAGATGTTTTTTTTAAGTTAAAACGGAACGGTGTGTACATGGTATCGTTTGTAATTTTAATGCCCTTTTAAAAAAAATTCCTTCTTTCTTGGATGCCATTTTGGTTACGTTTTCGCGGAGCTTGTCGGGAAGGTTATGTAACGGCATAAAATGTATAAGTATTACAACATAAAATGTAAATAATTAATTTAAACCTAACTGACAAATATTTTAATGATCGTAATGTTTGTTTTGCATATTATTTTATTATCTTTTTGTAGCAACAGTTTCCATACTAATTTATGCTTTAGAATTCTATGTTTTGTTTACAATAGGTTTTCGCAGAGCGTGTCGGGAAGGTTGCAATTAATTGCAAAGACGTTTCACAGAAACGCGCCGAATTGGCGATTTTCAAAACATCGCCAAGCAGTGGGCTAAAGCGCATTTTAACCAAAGCCTCTTTTCAGGGTTATACAAATTTAATAAAAGAAATATAAAATATTGCTAAGCCTAAGTATTACTATATACACTTTATTTTATATGCTGTATCATGCTTAACCTATTAATGTTGTCTTTTTCTGATAAATTTAATTTATATGCCTTTAATATGTATCTTTAATTTATATGCTTTAAATATAATCAAAGTTAACTGTACAGCACTAAAATCATGGCCGATTAGCCGGCGAGCTTGGAGTATAAATACACACTGCCACCAACGGATCTGCTGCGGAAGCACTAATGGATCCCTTGAGAAAGAAAACCCTAACATAAACGTTTATTTCTTGATTTTTTCTGACGATTTACTTTGTAAAATAATGTAAAAAATTTACATATAATGCAATGCTTACATACTTTTTTTTAAATTTGCAAATTTCGTCATTTATTGGAAATGCGCATAGGGAAATGCAAGTTGTTTTTTTTTCCCTACTACTTCAGTAAGTTTCCAAGTCCTTGAACTTTTTAACATACAGGGTGCGTCATAAATTCGTGCAAAGTTCAAAAATTTGTAATAAAAGAAGGAATGCAGGGAAAAATTTTCTGTTTGCGCCAATATGGTCAGAAAGACATTGGATTTTTTCCATGTAAAAAAAAAATGTTTCCAAAAGTAACCGACAGAGGGCGCTCACACGTCATACTGAGATGTTTTATGCAAATCAGGCTATCAATAAAACACTTGGCTGGAAACGGATCCGTCATTCGAAGTCGGCAGCATGCTTTCTTTAGCAGATCGGGCGTTGGTGGTTAAATTGTTCTACAAGAATGGTGAATCCACAACTGTTACATTGCGAAAGTTTCGCACGGAGAAAGGACTGAAGGCGGAAAAAAGCCCTATTTCATTGAATGGGATACGGAATTTAGTACGACGTTTTGAGGAAACGGGGAGTTTGGAGGATCGTCAACGAAGTGGCAGACCACCCTTGAGAGCGGCCCGTGTCCATGTGGTACAAAGTGTGATCAAAGATATGGCAGCCGAGACATCAACGGGGAGTAGCAGTGCTCGTGAAGCTGAGAGAAGAACGGGGATTCCGGAAGCGTCGATTCGACGTATTCTGCACGGAATGTTGGATCTGTATCCGTACAAAATCCAGCGACTTCACCAGTTATTACCGGCAGATACAGATGCAAGACAAAAGTTTGCTACATGGGCGCTGGCACAAATGGAACGTAACCCACAATGGTTGCTGAACGTCATGTGGACGGATGAAGCCCACTTTTCACTGCTTGGTGACGTCAATACGCAAAACAGTCGTATTTGGGCGACGTCAAACCCTCGTGAGTACCAGAGCCAGCCACTGCATTCTCCTCGTGTGACTGTTTGGTGTGGTTTCACCGCGTCTTTTATTCTGGGCCCTTTCTTTTTTGAAGAACCCTGTCCTGTATCCGGCGTGAAAACCTGTACAGTCACTGCAGCACGGTATCTTACGCTGTTGCGTGACCACGTTGTACCTGCATTGCAGGAAAGACATGCGTTACCTGTTGTCACCTTCATGCAGGATGGTGCCCCGCCCCACATTTCACGTGACGTGAAGACGTTCCTGTTGGAATCTTTCACCGAAGACCGAGTGATAAGTCGCGGTTGTAAGATTCAGTGGCCCTCAAGATCACCAGACTTGAGCCCGGCAGATTTTTGGTTGTGGGGATACTTAAAGTCTCGTGTGTACCGGGGCTCCCCAACCACACTGGTGGAACTGAAAAATGCCGTCGCTGCCGACATGCTACACTCCGCTGTAATGGGCGTAGTGACGCGCCTCACTTGCCTATTATCTTGTGGTGGTGGTAATGTTGAACATTTACTATAAAATAGTAAATGCATAGTGTCTTGTTATTGTGATCTGTTTGATTGTCTGTTTCTGTTTCCGTGATTTGCATAAAACATCTCAGTATGACGTGTGAGCGCCCTCTGTCGGTTACTTTTGGAAACATTTTTTTTTTACATGGAAAAAAATCAAATGTCTTTCTGACCATATTGGCGCAAACAGAAAATTTTTCCGTGCATTCCTTCTTTTATTACGAATTTTTAAACTTGGCACGAATTTATGACGCACCCTGTATTACCACGTTGACTAGACTGCAGATTGGGGCCAGTCGCAGAATGAAGCGAAATCGCGCCAAATCTGGTAACCTCTTGGCGTTATGAAAATTGTTAGTTTAAGGTTACAGTTTATAGTATTTGAAATTTTCGGCATTTTACATTTTCTGAATTAAAAGATTTTAGTGCTTAATTTTAAATTTTCGGTGTAAAATTTTTTAATCTTTTTTCTCCGAAATATAAGAATGAAAAATATACATCATAAAGGAAATAAAATACTGACTTTTTTATTTAGTTTCGGAAGCACTTCCGCAAAGGATCCGCTAAATATAAAAACCGCCAAAAATGGCGATAATAGTTAAAAACTGGTAACCCGTTGAATTCGTTTGTCCCCAGCCGCGTTTTGCCGCTAGCTAGCGGTGCGTCAGTACAGAATGAGGTGGTGAAAATACAGCGGATGGGATGATGATAATTGATAACACGGCTGTTTAGAAGAATTAAATCAGTTTTCATGCTTAAAATTTTGATATATTTTTTATGTATTTTGACAATTACTTTTCAAGAGATACTTTTTAGTGTTTATATACAATAGATGACTAGAATGAAATAAAAAATATTACTAGTTCTCTTAGAGGACAAAATAGTTTATATATTACCAGAATCATCAAAGTTAGCAAACCATTGCTTTGTGTAATAATCAAAGTTTGAATGACTATTGAAAGATAAAATGTATAATATTCTAGTTTTATTTACAATGCTAGTCTAAAGGATTTGAATATTACTGAAGATTCATTGCCAAATTTATTATGAAAAAGGCAGTTGTTTCAAAATAAAATGCTTTAAGCTATCAACAAATAAATTAAAAAAAAAAAACTTTGCGTTTGAAACATTTGAAAAACTGCTAGAGTAAAATGAATGTTTTAAATGTATTATTTAGTAATGAATTCATTAATCTATTATATGTACAGTAGCACTCATTATTAGATACAATTTTGAAGATACGAATACTTAATGAAAAAGACAACAAGTCCCCCGACAATTTCCGTAAGCGCACAGTTAAAAAAAGGCCCTTTTCAGGGTCATACAAATTTAATAAAAGAAATATGAGGTATTGCTAAGCCTAAGTATTACTATATACACTTTAATTTATATGCTGTATCATGTTTAACCTATTAATGTTATGTCTTTTTCTGCTAACTTTAATTTATAAGCCTTTAATATGTATCTTTAATTTATATGCTTTAAATATAATCAAAGTGAACTGTACACCGCTAAAATCATGGCCGATTAACCGGCGAGCAAATACGCACCGCCGCCAACAGATCCTTTGCGGAAGAAAACCCTTAGTTTCTAATATTATGTTTTATTAATAATTTTCTCACTCAATTTAATTGCTGCATAGATTTTTGTGGCATTACATACTTATCCTTAATTAAAATTTATTTATTATAATAAGCATTTATTTTCATATTAATGCCCAAACCTCTGGGAGAAGACAAAATTTACACTCAGTACTTACATTTTTAGTTGTCCAATATTTCTGATTAACTTTCCACAAGGTTTCAGAAATTTTAATACAAATGAGGCTTTACATGAAAGGCAGAATTCAAATTTTGGAGCACAGTTAGATCACATAAATTATATAATCATTGGTAGAGTATTGGTTTGAGTTTGTGGGAGACACTTTCTGTTGGGTCTTTTAATCATGATGTCACTGACCAGTTAGCCTCTCATGCTCAGGCCTCATTCTTTGAAACCATATTGCTCAAGCACAGCAGTTCATACAAATCTTCCATCGCTAGACATATTTAGGGAACATGTTACCTACACTTAAACTCAGAGAGCTGGGTGAGTCATCAGGTACACATATGCGATTTTTTCTGCTTGTGGAAGACACTTTCTCCTGGTTTGAATTAGGTCTTTTGATCATGATGTCACTAACCAGTTAGCCTTATTTTGAGCCCATGATGCTCATGCACAGTAGTTCGTATGAATTTTTAGCACTAGAAATAGTCAAAAAAACACGTTACCTACATTTTCAACTCAGAAAGCTGTGGGTCATCATCATTTTTAACCTTCAAGTTTACATAAGCAACTTTACCTCAGATCAGAAATCAAATTACTTAACTCGTTCTCAGACTAGAAAGGATAATCATATGGACACAATCTTTCTCACGCACAGAACTTGTGTGAATATCTTAATGTAATGCACCTTCAGCCCTAAAAACATTTAGGGAACAAGCTATCTACACTTGAAACTCAGAGAGCTGGGTGAGTCATCATCAGGTACATATATGCGATTATTTTCTAGTTCATAATATGATATTTAGCAATACTTAAGTTACTATTTTCAGGAATTTATATTTTCCTTATTATATATACCTCCTTCTTAATAATGGGTTGACTATCACATAAAAAAAGAGCTACAAACATATACAATACAGTCTATTTGACTATGAGTGATTTATGTAAACTTGAAACGATTACCTTTTACAACTTTACAAAAGGAGGAACAGATACATGCCTTTGACAATTTTCTTTGGTTTATTAAATACTACAGGCATACATTCAACAGTGCCACCAATCATTTGTCATGATAAAATTATTTAAAGGAATTTATTAAAAGGATATCTTGAAAGATCAAGAACACAAATATACCATAGAATATTAGAACTAATTGTAAAAAGATTCTAGATTTACCAGACGACAGACCAATAAAACTCAAAATCGACAGATCATTGTCGATGTGAA
>KK118855.1:0-29195 GCA_000611955.2 Stegodyphus mimosarum
CTGCTTCCGGGCTTGCACCGCGCACCGCCTCCTGGCCGTGAACCCCCCGTTTCACACTACTGATTTTATCTTTTGACTGCAACACTTTCATAACGGCAGCCAAAATTTTTTCAACCGTTAAGGTTGAAACTGTCATGAGGGATGTGCTGATGGGCCTGTCCAACCCTTCTGCCTGGATGCAAAACCGTATAAGATCCGAGGGCCTCAAATCGTCTGTAGTTCGACGAATCAGTTGCTCAAACAATTCCCGGACTGTGTCAGGAATTCACACTATCGGGACGCCATGTATGTCCTGAGGCAGTCGTTCGATGTTTATACTGGCTCGGAAATTAATTTCCTCGGCTTGGTACTTGCGGTTTCGACGACAAGACTTTTCAGTGAGCGCAATAGCCTCATCATTCTGAAAAGTAAAAATAAAAATTAAGTTCTCGGTAGTAATCAAACATTTTCAAAAAGATAATATCATTAAAAAAAAGAAAAGAAAATACACACCGAACGTTCATCGAAACCAGCCATAAAGACAGGGCCACGAGCTGATGACGGAAAAGTCTAAATATAAATACATTCATTTTTTAGTACTTAGAAAAAAAAATATTCTAACAGAAACTGAGCTTACTGAGTTGAGCAACAGAGTGTATATATATATATATATATACACATATATTTATATACGTTTGGTGCGGCCGATTGCAACCAAAATGCGAGGTGCACATCTGCATGTTATAGTGGATTTATATACAGAATTTCAATGTTCTGAGGCTACTCGTTTTTGAGTTATGGTAGATAAATACATAGGTAGTACGTACACACAGACGCCAAGAAAACAGCACTTCAGAATCCATTTTACATAAGTTTTCTAATTTTTTTGGGGGGGGAGGAAGAAGAATCTTTATTCTGTCGTTACGTACGGATGTCACTGAAAACATCGTCGAATTGCATTTGATAGCAAACAAAATAATTATTTTTGTTGAAATATGGTACTCGAAATTTTTCGCGATTACAATACTTCCTTTTTTCTTCGTACAAGGAAAGAAAATCTAAAAGGTTTCAGATTTTAAATTACGTTCGAAGGGGCGCTTTTTTTTACATTTTGTGTGTAACTTTTATTTATCAAACATCATGTTCTTCGCACTTAAATTATAAAATTCAGTTCGAGAGCAATATCGCAAAATAATTTTAAGTTGAACATATTGTTGCGTTTTACGGGTTCGTGGATTTGAGAGTATCCGATGAAAACACGATGCAGAACAATAAAAAGTACAATTTATTTACAAGAATCACTATTTATAGCACAGTTCCAAAATTACCTTTACAAGCGTCGAAAGTCTACAATAAATACGCTGAAACAATCAGCAACACAGCTTCAGGCTGTAACTGTAAAGGTAGCTTCACGGCAACACTAAACTTATAATAAACACCGTGGAACAATCACCAATACACTGTCAAGCTATACTGTAAAGGTAGCTTCACGGCAAAGCACTATCTCGATCGCTTTCCGTTCACAAAACTCTCGCGTAGCTTAGCACTCACAGTAAGCAGCTATTCTCACACTGCTCACAACTAATCACACTACTTAATCACACTCTCGCAACCAAATTCTCACAACTCTCGCAATCCGGCTCTCAGAAACGCACGGGTTTAAATAGCTTTTCCTTAGGTTCCACACGTTTCGAGAAATATCTCGACAGGAAGTTATTCTAGAAGCTTCCCGATTGGACCATGGGATATCGCCGATTTGGTCGCCAAATGGGCGATAAAGTCGCCAATCTAACAACCCTACCATACACTATTTTATGGCAACCTAGTGCTGTGCCGGAAAGCTTACATACAGGCGCAACCGCCGAATTTTTCGCAACAATATCTTTAGAATTTCCGATACACAGTCTCACGCGCTGGAGATAAAAATGTTTTTTTCTGTACAACGTTACCATTGCTCGCTTTGAAATCCTTGAGTTTGTTAATCAAAAATTCCTTAAAATTTTACAAAATATGAAATCAATAATAAAACAAATTTCAAATTTGGGCTTCCAGATGCCCATATTTGCAGTAGGATTACGTCATTCAAAATTGGATGGCTCTAGGTACCGTTGTTTTATCACAATGTCAGAAACATACATACATTTATGCAGATTCTTCATTATTTAATTTCTTCAAATACAATACAGGGCGATAATATTTGGTGGCAACAGTTTGAAAAGTGAAACGGACATTCACAGTGATATGACGCAAAATCCCAAAACGTAAACAATAGTCCCTCAGGGACAAAGCCCCTTTGGAATAAAAATAAAAAAATTTAAGAATAAAAATAATTGAAATACTGAATGAAAATACAAATAATCACGAATAAAAATAAAAGTCAAGAGCATGCAATTTACCAATAAACTAGCCCTTCGAAGGAAACACTATGTAAAGAGCAAGCTGAAAATTTTGCGAAGTTTCAGAATTTAGCCTTTAAGCAGTAGAGAAGAAAAATACGTGAGGAAATATGCTGTATGTGTGTGTTCGTGAAAGAATCATATCGAAGGGTTTAAAAACTCTCCAGTGCGACTTTAAAATCCGAATACTTTTACTTGTTTTATATTAGGTAACGAATAATAACTAATAGCAATAATTTCTTGCGTATTATCGATCATTTTGCTAGGCGAAAAACAAGCAAAACAGTACTTTAGACTGTTTGAATTAAAGTTTATTTAAAAAGTAAACAGAGCTTTCAATTTCTCCCTTATACTTCGTTTTGCATTTCACAGCATTTTTTCGAGGGCATTGATAAACGTGTCATCCCGGGAGTCGGAAACTCTGACTACGCCGCTGGGACGTCATCACGTTGTACTCGTAACCGTATTCGCGAAATTAATGAGCGAAGAGATAGCAAACAATTCAGATGCCGAGTTTTCCCGGGCTTCTAGCGGATGCTATTTTGATCCGAGCAATCGATGACGCACCTGTTGTAGCTTCCGCACCTGTTGCCATCATCGTCCACCCACACGGAACCCTAAGCTCTGCACCGCGGCAACTGCCCTCCCCCCTATTTTTTTCCTCTTATTTTTTTTTTTCCGAGCGACTTCCCCACTCCGCAGGCGAATCGATCGACGATGTTCTCTTTTGCGCAGGACAGTTTGTCTCGCTGCTTGCTTTGTCGTGCTGCTGACGTCATTGTCTCTTTCTCTCTGTATGAACGTCGATGAGATTATTTCACTATTTAATTCTCTCGCACATGATTATGTCTTTTTTACGGTCAATTTCGAAGTCACCGGAGACGGCGTCCGCGATTTAGTTAAAATCACCGTTAATCCGGAGGCAATTAAAAAAATGTCTGAAAGGATTTAGATTTTAACGTCGCACTATGGAAACGTTATTTTGAAACAATTCATTAAATTCGTTGAAACATTTAAATTGAATTTTTTACGCCTTTTTTTTTAAGTAACTAAATGAATGCACAAATAAAATAATAATAATAATAATAATAATAATAAAATTTAAAAATGAATAAATAAATAAAAATTTGAAAGGATTTAGATTTTAACGTAGCACCAGAGGATTAGTTAAGGTTTCTTATGCTCTAGCTGAGCTCTCAGTCTGTCTGTCTGCTCTTAGACTAACTCCTCTTCAGAGAGATTTGTCTTTTTAGCTTTTTTATTAACATTGCTTTCTTCACACTTGAATCATAAAATTCAACTGTAAAATCGCAAAAGTATTAAAAGTAGTTAAAGTGTTAAAAGTGTTAAAGTGTTAAATTTTTAGAATTTCCGATATAATGTTAAGTGTTGCCGTTAATTTTTTTCACTCTTTTCTTAGTTCAATGCATCAATGTTCAGTTTTTGTAACAAAAAATCCTATACGATGTTCTGTGCACTGCCGCCATATGAAATTCAACAGTAGAATCACAAAATTCTTAACAGCAACTTATTTTTAGAATTCCCAATACAGTGTTAAGTATTCCTATACATTTTCTATTTTCTTCATATTTTTCTCGGTTCATTTTCTGGTTCATTTTCGGTCTCGTGCTCAATTTTCTTAACAATATGAGGTACACACTTTTTTCATCATTTTATTATTAACGTTATTTACTTAAATATGACTTTTTTCCCCCCAATAATGCCCTATGCGTAGATAACGTAATAAGAAACGAGAGATGCGTTTTGTTAGTGATAGCGTTTAATTACTTATTCTTAAAAATAAAAGAAACAGTTATTACATCAAATACGTTTACAATCAAGAATTCTTAGAGTCTAGGAATATGCCAATTATCAAAGACTAAACTTTTACATTATTTTCATGTTGCCAGTTTTTACATCTAAAAATTTAACGTAGTAAATCCACAATAACAAAACAAAATAATTTAAGAAAAAAAAATCTGAAAGGTTTTTAGATTTTAAATTACTTCCGAAGGGGCGTTTTTTAATGTTTAGTGTGTTACCTTTATTTATTAAATATCATGTTCTTCGCACTGGGTTCTTCCAAATATATTGACACTTTTAACAGTATTATTTGACAGTATTAACAATTTAATAGTAATAGTAGTATTCTTTGACAGTATTAACAATTTTATTTAGACTAGAATGATATAGTAATTGAACTAGTAAGTATGTTTAAGATGAAATTAGCTTATATTTTTATGCTTTTCAAAGTCTTAAAGAAAAAAAAAAGTTAATGCTATCAAAAATGGATTTATTCACAAAAATGTCCAGGTTAGTTAATTCACGTGTTTGCCGCCAAAAATTTGTGATCGATTTTGAAACTACTCCCTTATAAGCTATCAAATTTAAATTTTTTATAAACACTGTTTGTGGATGACAATAGAATCTGCTGAGTTGACTTTCTCAAAATTTGATTGTGATTTCTTTTAATTTAAAGTTAAAACATTTTTCGCGCATAACTTTGTTTAACGCTAAATTAAAAATCTCAGAACTCTACTGTTTGCACTGTCGAATAGAGAGGAAAAAAAATATTTTAAATGAAGTTTATAAGAAATTTTTATTTATTTATTTTTTTTCCCTGAGAATTTTCAAAAATTTCTCCATTTTTCGAGTATCTGATGTTCATAATTTTAAAATGTCAGAACCTAAAAATGTATCGGTTATAAAAGTTTGAAATTTCTTCAGATTAGAAAGCAAGCTCTTCGCCTTCTTTTAAAACAAGATTAATGAAAAGATGAAAGATTGAGAGAAACGAAGCTCTGCCGGAAAAATCGGTTACGGAAAGTCGTTAGTCGTTACGGAATTTAATCGCTTATAGGTAACGAAAGTTAGACTTTATGGAAGATATCCAGAACGACTACTGGTCACAAATCTAACGTCTTTAAATTCGAACATATGTCGTCCCGTCCCTGTCTAAAGCTATCCACATACACTGCTCGACATTGAAAATGCAACACCAAGAAGGAGTGGCAGTGGCGTAGCTAGGGGGGGCAAGGGGGGACATCTGTCCCCGGGCGCAGCATCTAGGGGGCGCCAAATGGATGTTACGAAATTTTAGAATAAATTATTTTCATTTTTAAATACAATAAAAAATAAATTTAAAAAATTCGCATACTTAGTCCACTACCCCATCGTAGTAAGGATATCTTTTTATTACATTTTTGTCGTGTGATTAGCAAAGATGGAATAGAAAAGCTAGGTTTTCTATTTAAACGTAAGGTCAATGAAAGTCATCCTTCCCCACTAAGCAAACGGCGAGAAAATACTTCGAAGGTTATATGATACTTTTAAGTCTTAAAGCTTTTGTCCTTGTGAACGAATAGAAGGGACGCAGTTGCTAGAATGACCATAGGAGGCGCAATCAGCCTTAGGGATAAACCAGGAGGGGTGCAGCCAACTTGACCCGAGAATGAGAAACTGAACAGTAATGATCTAACATCTTCGAAAGTTACTTTGAAAGTTTTCATAAAAATTTAGTTGTGTGTTACAAAAATAATGTTTTAATTTGTATTGAGTTCCTATAAACAATTTAATATGGGATGTCCTGAATAAAAGGAATTAGGAAAAAAAAAGAGCAAAAAAAAAACTGTTTTATGATAGTGTTCTAAGAAATTCTACATTTTCTAACTGAATTCTACTCGGTGTACTTTTGTTTGGAATAGGTAAGCAATTTCCCCCTTTTTTGAAAGTTATGGATATTATATAATTTATAATGAGAAAAATAACTTTTTATGTCATTGAAAATTCATGCACTATGTGCAGTTGTGTATTTAAATTTATTTATCTAAGCTGAAAATTTCAATTAAAGGTAATTTGTTCAATTATTAATTATCTAATTAAGAATTGTACATAAAACTTTTTTTTTCTTTTGCAATAATCTCAATTTTATTAAATATGCTATTCAGAGATGTTATTACACAGGGAGTTACTGATTCCTAGTTGTGCAGTTAGACAAAATTATTGTCTTAACAAAATTATTCCTTTAATGTATGATATTAATGAGAGGATAGTTATTTTAATTCTTATGTAAACATTTTTCTTTGAAGAGCAGCTGATCACAAATGACTGATTGAACTAAAATTTGCTAATAATACCTCAACTTTACTGATTTTATAGAGCTGTAGAGGGATAATGTCTTATACTTATCTATATGACGAAACATTTTCATTTATCCTATATACAGGAATTGAAGTGCTTAAAACTCTTATGTTGTACTAAAAATTCTAAGAAATGTGAGAACCACTGAGTTAGTGATGTGGGAAAACTTAGAAAGAAAACTTAGAAGAGAGGGACAGCAGTGAAGTAGACTTGAATAAAACGGAATGCAAATATTCGTCAAATTCTGATGAAAATTCGGACGAGGATGCACCTGATCCAACTCAACAAGACAAGCCAAAAGGTATTGAAACGATAGCTGATGTGATTTACCATCGTGACTTCGGATATCTGAATTTTGACCAGGCAACAGAAAAGCAATCGTACCAGATGCACTTCGTATAGAAATAGTAGAGAAAGGGTCGATTTATTTTCAGAAAAATGTTGGGCCTTTTGCACAAAAAAATAACAGATCCATGACCTCAGCATGGTTTATCAAACAGTTAGGAAAAGGAAAAGGAGGTATGGTGAATAGATCTTGGTTGGTGTACTCTCCTTTAAAAAGAGCAGCATTCTGTTTTTCGTGTCTACTTTTTCCATCAAAAGATGCAGTCAGTAGCTGTTCTTCTTTGGAAACTGAAAGTGGTTTAAGTAGTTGGAAGAAACCAGAAAAGGTTACTGCACATGAGAATTCTCAAAGACACCGAAATTCTTTCACAACCTGGAAAGAAATGGAAAGGGGGCTGATGAAAAAAGAAAGTTTAATAGATGCCCAGCTTCAAAATCAAATTGCTACAGAGAAAGAAAAATGGCGACAAATACTTAAGAGGATGTTGTGTTGCATACTGCATTTAGCCAAACAAAATATGGCCCTAAGAGGCCACAGAGAAAGTATCACTGAGAGTGAAAGAAACGCTGGAAATTTAATAGAACTTCTGAAGCTCATCGCAGAATTTGATCCAATTATGAAGGGCCACGTTTCGTATGTGCAGCAAAATCCAGGGTCAACTACATACCTTTCGCCAGAAATACAAAATGAATTTATCCAGATTCTAGCAGCTGCAGTTAGAGAAAAACTTGTGTGTAATATTCAACGTGCCAAATACTATGGTATACTGTTTGATTCAACTCCTGACGCTGCTAATCAAGAGCAAATGTCGGAAACTATTAGATATGTAGATATTGACTTTCAGGAAAAAACTGTGGTAATAAAAGAGTGTTTCCTAGGACTTATTCAAACTCATAAAAAAGATGCAGCAAGTATAGCAGGTATAATATTACAACAACTAGAAAAAGACAAATTAGCTTTCAAAGACTGTCGATCACAGTGTTACGACAATGCGCCTGTGATGTCCGGCTATAAGTCAGGAGTGCAACAAAGACTCACAGCAATTAACCCAAAAGCTATATTTGTTAACTGTGATAATCATACACTTAATTTAGTTGGGGTTCATGCTGCTAGTCATGAGGTAGCTTCTGTGACGTTTTTTAGTACGATACAAGCTATCTATGTTTATTTTTCAAGATCAACTCTTCGATGGAAAAGACTGAAAACTGCTCTAGGTGTATCGTTGAAGTCGGAGTCAGAAACTCGTTGGAGTGCCAGAGTAGAAGCTGTTAAACCGGTACATGATCAACTCGAAACTTTAGTAGAATTATTTGAAAATATTGCAGAGGATCATGACGAAAATGCAGATACAAGAAGTGATGCAATTCAATTGTTGCATCGAATCTTAACTTTTGAGTTTTTTGTTCTTCTTCGATTCTGGAATACAGTACTTGCCAAGATTGACAGGGTCCAGAAAAGACTTCAAGACCCCTCTATGAATTTCCACAATGCTGCTCGAGATATTCAGGCTTTACAAGAGTATCTCCTACAAAACAGAGATGAGATATGCATGAAATCTCTTGAAGACGCCAAGGAACTGTGTAATGCTTGTGATATCCAAGCTGAAAGACGACAGAGAAAAAAGAAGAAAATGCCCGGAGAAATTGCAGATGATGTAGGACTCACAGCAGAAAATGAAATGCTGCGATTGATGAAAAGTATGCTGGACAAAATACACATAGAAATGGTAGACAGATTCATCAGCTTAAAGAAAGTAGACTCTAATTTT
Organism: Stegodyphus mimosarum; assembly: GCA_000611955.2. Taxonomy (NCBI): domain Eukaryota; kingdom Metazoa; phylum Arthropoda; class Arachnida; order Araneae; family Eresidae; genus Stegodyphus; species Stegodyphus mimosarum. Next base: position 8,630 of record KK118855.1, read on the forward strand.
GGCTTTCTTTTAGATGTAAACGGACTAATGGCTACAGGCAACGAAAGTAGCTTGAAACAGTGCTGCATTTCCATGGAAAACTTTTACGATACAGACTTGGATGGCTTGGAAATGTATACTGAAATAATGGACTGCCGAATGCTATTCAAAACAAGAGCTGATGTTAAGCTTTCGACCCCAGAGGACCTGCTTCGCTTTATTGTGCAGTACGGAGAAGATGTATTTCCCAATCTGAGAGTTGGTCTTCAGATTTTACTGACTATTGGAACCTCCATCGCCAGCTGTGAAAGATCTTTTAGTAAACTAAAACATATCTTGTCCTACCTGAGATTATCCATGGCACAAGAAAGACTGTCTGCCTTAGCTTTGCTCAGTGTGGAACAGCAGGTAGCCCAGAGTATAAATTTTGATGAACTAATCGATAAATTTGCAGCAGCTAAAGCTAGGAAAATTTCTCTTTGAAATTAGTAATTACATTTGAAGCATTACACATTAAACTGTCATTATACATTTTCAAGTTATTACATTATAATATCAAATATGATGTTTAAGTTTTCGAAATTTATATTTGAAAAATATTTTAGAATAATCATATTTTCGTTCTACCATTATTGTCTTAATTATTTTACTACGTTCTAAGTTAGTGAATTTAGCGAAACCTCAAAAATATACGCTTAAAAGTGCTTTAAAAATTAAAATATTTAATAATTTAAACTATTTAAAATTTAAAACATTTCATATTAGCAAATTATTATTATTTTAAACAATTAAAATGCTATTATTTTTTAAGTTTTTTTTTCCGTTCCTCACTGCATTTTGGCAGACGGGGGGGGGCGCGAAATCTTCACTTGTCCCCGGGCGCTGATTACCCTAGCTACGCCTCTGAGGAGTGGTCAGCAAATGATGAAATTTCGAAAAAAGACAGAGACAGCAAGCAGCAACAAGCGATCTTTATTTCAAAATGATAGTCAGAATACAGAGCGAGAACGGCGTCGGCTCAGTGGGATGTAGGACCACCGCGGACAGAGATGCACGAAGAAACATGTCTTGGCATAGAGTCAATAAGAGGGCGGATGGTGTATGCACTCTTTTGAATTATTAATAACGTATATCTCCTTATAGTTGCAAATTAAATTATAATTATCAAATGAATTTAATGATTATATGTATTTGTTTATTAACATTTCATTTTTACATTATTTTCGTCTAGGAATTTCCTTCGCCCCCCTGAGCAATACATATATGTAAGTCACGAGGCTGAAAAGCAGTACTATAAATAAATAAATAATCCGATCCAATTCCAGTTGAACAGCACCAATTGTTTACGGGAAGTATCCTAGTTTTTGAAAAGCTTCGTATCATCTAACATAAAATTAATTACTTAATCATCTTAATAATTCTGTGTGCTTATTTAACTGAATATGGCAAAGCATATGAGGGTTGTCTAGGCATGATTTTATTTCTTTTGTTCTTTCATATTATAATAGTTTATAGCTTATCATTACAAAAACTGAGATAATGAATACGCTTTTAATAAAGTAGTACATAAACATATCAATAATAAAGTATTGATAACTATTTTTACTAATAGTTTCTAAAAATATACACAGCATTAATTTAATTAATGAAAACCATTTGAAAACAAAATAGAATTTGCATTAGTAAATTATAGTTAAGAATAATGGGGAAGGCCCACATTGTTCTGAATATTATTGGAATAATTTAAAGATTAAATCCGATAGTATCTTAAGATGTTTTTGCATTTGAAAAAACAAGACTATAACTCATTTTGATTTTTCTCTCTCTTCTTTACGAATGCCAAATATCTGTTTGCCATGTACAGGATCAATTAGGGAGTAATCCATGAGTGTTTAATCCACGAGATATTAAGTATTGATTAACATTTCCTGTAACTATTTATAATTAAAGCTCCCTAAGAGTAACCCCTTAATTTTGACTGGCAGCTTTTATTTTTAGGTCAGGATATGAGCATAGTATCTACCTTCAAACAATGGGATTTTTTTTAAACTCTGTGACATGACAATGCCTAGTAATAATAGTTTTGGCGTCACGAAGAATCATTTTCTAGTTTCCCATATTGGTTTTTTCCAAGAGATATTAAAAGTTTCAATTGACGAGTAAGAGAAATGCGTATATATATAACGTAAGTATACCGTAAAGGAAAATGAATCCCGACAAAAGCTGATCGACTGCTATTGAAGGTAATTAAAATTCCATTTAATTGATTTTAATTCTTTATTTACTATATTGATATATTACTAATTATAACGGATTGGAATATTTGAATATGAGTTAGTGGCATATTTAAGAAAATATTATGACTGCGAGAATAGAAAAAAATTTTTTTTGAGTATTTGCTTTCTTATAGAATGCAGATGAATTCATTTCTACTCAATGAAAATTAAAATTTATTAGCTAATTAATCTGTCCTCTATCGAGCACCTTAGTTCAGTGATCCGTATTAATGTGCCATTTTTTAAAAATTTAAATGCTTCAAGAATAATTAGGAAAGGACTTAATTTGTCAGGACTGAGTGTTCGGTGCATACTCTTGGCGAACATATTCGCGAAGTCACTCAGTCCTGATCTTGAACAGGGAGCTGAATGCAGCTATTTCTGTGGTAGAAAACTGTGGTTGAGTGGTAGAAGAACTACACGTAAGAAGGATTTAAAATCCTCTTTTATTAAACCACAATTATATACAGCCACTTCCGAACTCGGGAGGGATACAGAAAATAATGACCGCACTTGGGTCTAAACCGAACAATCAAATAATTTAAACTAAATTTAAATAGAAATTAAGTAACCGTTGCTCACAGAGCTATGAACGCGAGGTTGGCTTCTATGCTAAAGGGTGCCTAGCAAGATTTAACTAATACTAACGCACTTAGATTTACTTCAATAAGTAATAGAGTAACAGCGCTAAGGCTTAGAATTTAAATACTAATTGGTCAGGCGAACGTCGAACAGAGCAGCCCTGATCTGAGACTAAAAGCTCTCTCACACCGAGAAGTTCCTCGCTAACCTTTAAATACAAACTTGGCTCCACTTCAAATTAGCATAAAGCTGAAACGCGCGCTTATTCTAACGGGAAGTTGAAATAAGAACACATAGGAAAGGCAAATTAAAATAAAACTTTGTTAGTTTAAACTAAAACCTTAAAAATTATCTTCTTATCCTTAAATTCTTCATTAAAAAAACTGCATTTTTAGCTATAATCAGGTGAAACAATTCTTTAAATATAATTCAGAGCAGAAAAAATAAGGAATATAAACGGCTTGGAAATGGAATTAACATTGCGAGTCTGTTTAACAGATACGATGAAGCTTACAAAAAGTCTCCGAAAAGCGAATTAATTCCGTAGAATGTTTTATAACTCTTTATGATTAAACATCATTCAGTTACACTTTATAAACGACGTGTAAATATAATTTAATGTATGTGTGTGGGTGATGTGTGTGTGTGGCTCACTAGCGGCTGAGTGGTAAAGTCGTTGAACACTGGTACGTCGAGCCGGAGTTTGAATCCAGGTGAACGGGATAACTATATTGGCGTTTTCGTGGTTTTCCCCATCTGTAACGTTTATACGAGTCAGTTTTACTTAGAAAGTTCTCCACCGAGGCATCCTTACCCTTAGGCAAATAGCCGTCGAATGCTTTGCTATAATCAAATATACCAGACCAAACAATATACATATATAAATAAGTACCTTAAAATATAAAAATAAATTATATATATATGAAATCTAACTAAGCATTTATTAACTTAATTAACCATGAGTATATTACATAAATATACTGACGTTAATGAACATTGTATATTAAAGATATTTTTCTTTGATATTCTGTATCTTGTTCTATTTGATATTTTACACCTTGTTCTATATTTTTTTCCATTTATACATACCTATACATAGATATATATAATTTAAGGATTCCATATTAACTACTTCATATAAAACCAAAAAAGTGCATCAATAATGTATTTTTCAGTATTATTAACTTCATTTTGAAGAATTTTCTGCTGCCTAGTTTGCGTTATTTTATTCATAAGTCTCAAATTAAAAACAATTTAATGTTTATATGGCATTAGAAAATTAACCAAAATTAAAGAGCAGATACCCCAATGTAGTTCAAAAACTGTCCTTAGACGGGAAAAGGTTGAAAGCCATTTGGGTTAAGACTATTTTCTCAGATCCTAAGATACTTCGCATACATGTAACATAGCATTCGAAATGCAAAACTCAATATTTACTATAGATTCATTGATGTAACAAATATATATCTTTCTACGCCTATGGCTTTTAAAAAAAGATGTTATCTGCCTTACAGTTTATCGTTCAATAATATATTTTCCTTGTACAAAATCGCATTTATTCGAAGAATTCAATTTGTATTGTCATTTTCTCTGTATAAAACTGAATGCAGAGAAGTTAGATGTTTAAACGACCCCCACATTTTGTCACGATTCCGAGTGAACTTATCCCCTCTTTTTCAGTTCCCCCGTGAAAAAGGGGATTTGATATTTATGACTTGACCGCATATAGGCAGCATTCGTCCACGAACACCCACCCAACGCTCTGCGGGAAAGTATGTAAAAAAACAAACACGCGCAAGTTCACGTGTGCTCTAAAAACCTTTCAGTTGCATCTTATAGGTTTAGTTTCAACGATTACCTTACAATTCGTTCTGCATCTGTATAGTCGAAAGCGTGATTTCGATTGATCCTGGGATTTTTTTTTTTTTTCGTATTTTCTCCTCATTTACTAATTAAAAAATTTTGAGCCAAAAAGTGAATTAAGAACATACTGTAAATACTAAGTGTGAGAAAGTTTTTTTAACATTAAAACAAAAACTTACATAAATCAAAAGATCTGAACATGGAGAGAACTAATAATAAAGTTCACCGAAGAATATGGAGTTCATTCGACCTTGTCTACCAAACGGGATTCAAATACAATGATAAAATAGGATTTCGAAAAATATATTGTGAAATTCGACAAATATTTAAAGGTTCTCAAAAATAAAGTAAAATTACTGATTTGTTTTAAGAAACAAGTAGATACATTGCATTCTATCTTCGATTGAATAATAATAAAAAATGATTAGTTGGTTATCTGTATTTTTCCGTTATCCATGACCTGCTTCCTCGCCATTAGCCGGAGTAACCGAGAATGCATTGTATTTTTTTTAGTCCAAAGGGGCTTTGTCCCTGAAGGACTATTGTTTTCGTTTTGGCATTTTGCGTTGATTCACTATAAATGTCCGATTCACTTTTCAAATTCTTGTCACTAAACATTATCGCCCTGTATTATATTTAAAGAAATTAAATAGTGAAGAATCTACATAAATTTATATGTTTCTCGCATTGTGATAAAACAACGGTACCTAGAGCCATCCAATTTTGAATGACGTAATCCTACTGCGAATATGGACATCTGGAAGCACAAATTTGAAATTTGGAATTTGTTTTATTATCGATTTCATATTTCGTAAAACTTTAACGAAATTTTGGTGAACGGACTCAACGATTTAAAAGCGAACAATGGCAACACTCTACGGGGAAAAAAATTATCTCCAGCTCACGGAACTGTGTATCGGAAATTAAAAAGATAGGCTCATTTTAAAATTATTTTGCGGTATTGCTGTTGAACTAGAAGACTATATATATTTGCTCTCTAACTATAAAATTCAGTTCAATTTTGTAGTTTGAGAGCGAAGAATATGATATTTAATAAATAAAGGTGACACACAAAATATTAAGAAAACGCCCCTTTGGACGTAATTTAAAATCTGAAACTTTTCAGATTCTTTTTTATTATTATTATTATTTTTTATTTTTATAATTAAGGGTTCGTAAGTACAGAACGGCGTTCGTAAGCCGGCTCGCTCGAAACCGGGAATTGTCTGCATTCAAACGTGTGAGTTGAATTGAGAAGAAAGACGATTCTTTCTACTAGAACGGAATTTGTCGCTCTTCGAAATCTCGCCTGTCTACCGAGACGAGATTTTTCCGACCGCCACAGCGCGCGAAGAAAGGGAGTGTGCAGTAGGGGGTAGGTGATGAGAGTTTCGAAAAATGGCTCTCGGAATGCGGCGTCTGCCCCCGCGGACTGCGCCGCCGCGATCCCATCGATCTAAGCCCCGGCGAGGGTGGACGGAGAGAACCGCGAGCGCTCTCTGTTGTCTGCGAAGAAGATCCGTATCTTCTGCTGCCACGGGATCGGAAGCCGCGGGAAAAGATGTGCTCTTCTGGCGTATCAGCCGCCTGGCTGAGAAGGAATCTTTACCGGTGAGTGCCTCAACCTCTTTTGTTGGGCGTTCTGTTTGTTGATATCAGTTACACGATCGATTAAATCTCCGGCGGGTCGCTCCCGTGACCCAATGTAGTTAGGTGCCCTCTAACTCCGTCGTGTGAAATCAAAGTGAATATTCCACTTTTTTAACTGCTAACACCCACAGTTATTTTAACCTGTTGGCAAGTATGTGGTAACAACTACAGTCGAACCCTTTATAACGAACTTCAAGAGATAGAAATTATTGTTCGTTATATCCAGTCGCAGAAGGAAAATGCATTAGTGTCGAACACCCCTATAACTAAGGTGACCGATCATATGTCCCGAATTTCCCGGGACAGTCCCGATATATCCATCTAAAACCATCTTTCTTTTGTCACGTTTAAATCGTAAAATTCTTACTCCATCGTCATTTTGATTTTGTCTAAGGTTTAAATTAAAAAAAAAAAAAAAAACCGCCGAAACGATGACATGTAATGACGTTTCCCGTGTATTTTTTAACTATCAACATACGTGCTAAGGATATGCTTTACTGCAGTTTAATTTAATTTATTATTTATTTTTACCATCCTTTTTTAGTAATGGGTTAAAAACAGAAAGTAAACAGATATTAAACTTCATATAAATCTCGATAAAATATCAATAAATTTCTCATACAAAAACAGATATTAAACTTCATATAAATAGCGATAAAGATAAAATGTCAAACTGTGCTGCTGCATCTAGCTGATCGCTAAGGAATTTCTTCAAACAGGAGAAAATGGTTGATAAGGAAGAAGGAGTAGCTGCAGTAGAAGGTACTTTTGCATACCGTACCATTTGTCATAACCAAAGCTTTCGGTCTAGGATTGTACATCAAAGTTGCTTCAAGTGGATCCTAAATTTATATGTGCGCGAACCAAGGCCGAAGCAATAACACCAAATGTTTTCACGCCTTACACTTTAAGAGCTTTGCACAATGATTTGGAAAAACGTTCATTTGTTTCAGTCTTAACTGATACGTCCAACCACATGGAAATAAAACTTTCTCCGATTAATTATTAGATTTAAAGATTATAGTTACGGAGTTCCAGTAAAAATTTATACCTGGTGAAACATCCGATATTGTCAGCAACCATTTAACTACCTGTCTTGAAGAAAATAATTTAAAAGAAAAAGTTATCTGTCTTTGTGCCGATAATAAGCATTCTAACTTTGGAGGAGCAGAGAGAAGTGGCGAAAATAATATTTTTGTTAAACTGAAACGAGAGTTTAACCATGGTTTAAATGGAGTCGGATATGCAGCGCATATTAGTTATAAAACTGTAAGAACATCAGTTGATATGGAAATGATTATTTCTTAGATATACTTGTAGAGATATTATGTATTTTTTGAAAGCAAGAGAAATGGAAAATGAGCAATGCCCTTGCCGAGACTCGAACCACGGACCTTTCGAATACGCGTCGAGCTTGCTCACTACACCACGAAGGCATGCGAAGAAGGTGGGAGAAATACCTTATATAGTTTAAATCTTATACTATTAGCATAGAAACGTTGAAAAATTTCTGCAACTTCGTAGAAACTGATTTTTCAATGATACTATATTCACAAACAAAGTGGTTAGCATTACTTCCCGTCATTGAAACGGTACTCCAAATGTTTTTATCACCATTGAAGGCTTACTTCAAATCTAAAAAAAAAAGTGTTCCATGCTTATTTTAAAATTCTTTGAAAATCCAGTGGCAGAAGCTTGGCTACATTTTATTAACATTCAGGCTTCAGTTATTATATCAGCTGAAAATCAAACTGCGTCTGTATTAGATGTAATTGCCTCAGCGGATACTCTGAAAGCTTCAATATTGAGCAAGATGGAGGATAACTTTATTCCAATAAATGTTAAAAAGAGAAACTTGAAGAGAGTGGAGACGTGTCACAATAAATTTATTGAATTTCGAGAAGCTATTGCTTCATTCTTTCAGACTGCTGTTACTTGGCCAAAAAAGCGTATTTCAGGACATGGAAATGTACAGCTGGATCATATTAAATGAAATTCTTTCTTGGAGTTAAAACAGCCATTTTGTTAATTAATAAAATAATACCAAATGATAAATTATTAAAAATTGATATATATATGCGAAATATGTTTACCTTAAATAATATGTCATGGAAGAAAAAATATTGGAATGGTCAGAAAATAAGATGTTCCTAGTTCAGAGGTGGATGCAAATAACTGCACATTTTAATAAGAACCAGATTCATTGTTCATATCTTTTAAGATGTCAGAGTTTTTCTTTTATCTTCCTGGCACAAATGTTGCAATTGAGCGAGTATTTAACATTATGAACAGTTTCCAGATTAGTGATAAAACACAGCTTAAAATGGACAATTTGAAGGGCATGTTAATCACCAAAATAAATTTTGATCAAAATTGCACGGATTTTTATAAGATCAAAAAATAAAAAGATGTTCTAAGAAATATTCATATGTTATAAAACTATAACGAGGTTACTTCATCAAAGTAATTTAGAAGGGTCACAAATTTATTATTTTGTTTAAAAGTGAATGCCGCGTTTTCATTTATCCTTTATTTATTAAAAAATATTATACATCACTATTTAAAATAAAACAAAAATTATTTATTTTGATTTATATATATATATGTTGACCTCCACAACCTCCACTGCAATAACAATGATAATAAAATTATTTATTTGTAAAAAAATACGTATATATTTTAAAAATTAAATACATAGCGTCCTGAATTTCGAACTTCGAAATCTGGACACCTTACTATAACGAACTCGATTATAACGAATAAATTTTTAGTTCAATACATTCTCCTATACTCAGTGTTATTTTATATAGTTTGATATTTAGATTCAATGAATTTTACAGATATCTTCTATTAAATGTTTTTAATATGTTGCGGTGAAACACCGAAATCTGGAGAATGTCGACTTTCACCGGTGAATGTCAACATTCACATAGTCGCTTGGTGTATGTCCGAAATATTTTCCAGATACTCTTATTTCTGACTTACACCGGTGAATGTCGACATTCACCATATACTAATGGTGAATGTTGAATATATGAGAATATTATATTTTCTCCGTAATTCAGTCGCGAAAAAACACACAATACAATCAAAATGAGAAAGGAAAATAATAGAAGTTAAAAAAACTTACTTAATTATACAGTACGTAGTAAATGAGAAAATAAAATAATAGTAATAAAAAACTTACTAAATTATGTGATTCAAATCTGATTAATTGCAACAACTTAAACTATTATGAGACTTTGAATTGCACGAGAGGCCCTTGCTTTTACAACTGCATTTATGGGAAACAGCCAGTCGCCTCTCTTTTCGACCTACAACAGAGAATATCTGTGATGGTCGTCATACACCGGTGAGGGTCCGAATGTACAAGAATGCAATGTTATAGTCGATCTTTCACCGACGTATTTGGCGAATGTTGACATTCTCCGGTGAAAGTCGACATTCTCCAATTTCGGTCTTTCACAGTAACATATATATTACATTCTTTTCCATAATTTCTGTTATTTTATTCTGTTGTCAAGTATGCGATGACAACTACAACCAAATCCCGTTTAATGCCATATCTAGAGCTATTGCCGGCTGGGGCGGACCCTGAATTCGCTGCCCATCTTGATATTTAAAAAAAAAATTCTATAAAACTATATGTAAGGAAGTAAATTAAAAGTCTACTTTTATTTTTGAAGAAAACTTTTAATTCCAACTTTTTAAAATTATACATTTGTTTTGCTTGTTTCGTTATTCTGAAAACCATCCGTGATATTCTAGACGTCAGTTTCATTGCTCTGGCTCAGGGGTTCTCAGCCAGAGGAGAATTTCATAGTTTAGGGTTTAAATAAAAGGTTTATATTTTCTAAATACTTCTTAAATAATTTTTGGTTAGAAAACGCTTTTCATGACTAGCAACACTTGCAGCAAATGAGAAGAATGTTCGATTAGTATCACAATATTTGGGACTTTGTTTTAGAGATTGTATTTTAGAGTAAATTGCGAAAATTCAAAAGGACTTCCCTTTCACCTTACTGTGTCGTTTCTCCTAGCAGAAACGAAAATAAAACTCTGAAATACTTCTCTTCGAACGAAGAATTTATTGCTTATTAATGTCACCATGATCATAATTTAGCTGACATTCGAAATTTGTACTCAAAAGCTTCCGTGGAGTAAAAAAGCCATAACAAAAGTATGTAGCTGCTTTTAAAATCACGTGGTAAATTTTTTTGAATACTTTATCTAGAGCAGGGGTTCCGAACCCATGCCCGCGGGTATCATGACGCCCGCCGCTGTGCGATGACAGTAAAAATGTTTTAGTTTTTAATAAAATTCTATTTGCGTCCAACACACATACCAGCGCAAAGTGAAATGCGACCGATCTCTTTTTATGTGCATAGGGACAGAAAGGTTGAGAGACTCTTCATCTAGAGAAAGAATTCTTTTTCTTCTCAATTTAATTCCGTACGGCAGCTTAAAATCTAATTATTCTTCATCTTCTTGGAAGATCCACATGAATATTCCCACGAAATAACTTTTCACGCAAAAAAAAAAAAAAAAAAAAAAAAAAAAAAAAAAAAAAAACACATCTAAAAAAATTGCCCTAGTTATCCCACTGATCCCGTTATAACGAACTTCAGGGGACAGAAATTATCGTTCGATATTCGCGATCGCAGAAGAAAACTGCATGACAGTCGAATTCCCCCTGTAAAGAACGCGCTTATAACGAATCCCCGGGTATAACGAACGAATTTATAGGTTCCGGTTAGTTTCCTGTATATACCATGTAAATAATATTGTTTTATGCTGCTATAGCGAACTTCCAAAGGAAACTTTTTTGTACTTTTCGTTTTTTTCCAGAATTTCTACAAGTTTTTAACTAAAAAATTACTTAAAAAATTAATTTAGAAGTCAAACAACAAAAATCAGCGTTATATTTTCAAATTTTCACAGGACTAGTTTCGATGGTTTTTACCGAATCACCATCCTCAGCTGCAAAAGCGCAAATGAACCTTGGTTTTTGGTTCATTTGCGGTTGAAATGTTTTGGTTCATTCGCGCTTTTGCAGCTGAGAATGGTGGTTCGGTAAAAACCATCGAAACTAGTCCTGTGAAAATTTGAAAATATAATGCTGATTTTTGTTGTTTGACTTCTAAATTAATATTTATTCGGCGTGTTATTGTATTTCAGTTACTTAAAGATGTTAGGATAAACATTCTCCCACGTTTCTCAGCGTTCTGAACAATTACAAAACGGGTGTGACACCCGGTCTAGGAGAATATGAACGTAATAAGAAAATCTTAGGACTCCCTAACGGTGGTAGAGTATATGTAATCCTTAAAACAAAGAAGCAAGTGGGTTCTTTGATTCCATTCAAATTCTTTGATAAAGCTTTTAAATAGACCTCTATTCAAGGCTGATGCTATGATCGAAATTTTGAACTTTTCGTTATTAGTGTATCTTATAAATTTGGATTACAGAGTTGATTCACCATTACGAAATGAAAGTTTTCGATCGTGTGGGGTTCCACCCTTTTATTTAACAGTTAAATGTGGGGTACCACTTACACCAATAACCGAATAATCGCTTGAGTGTGTGAACAGAGACGTCAGACTCAAGAAGGATTAATTACACTTTATTTCTCAAAATAAGGATGAACAGAGTCGGCTCCTATCTCACAGCGTACAGCAAAGCCTCCACTTGGGCTTGAACTCAAATGAATAAGAATTAAAGCTTAACGAATGCTTAGCTAAAAAGACACAGCCGATGCTATCAGGATTCTAAGTAGTTGTCCCCTAAATCTCAATAAAGTAGGCGAAGCTATCAAGGGCCTGAAGTACGGCCGAGCGTAGTAATAGCTTAGAGAGAGACGTAGCGCAAAAGGCAAAAAAGCGCTACTCAGAAACTCTAACTCTCTAACGAAGTCAATGAAACATCGTCTTAAATACTATTCTGAAAACGCATTCTGGTAGGAAATTGTAAACTGAAATTAGGAGAGACAGGAAAGTGTAACAAACTTAAAGTAATGTTATAAACTTCGTATAAACCTTACAATATTTTGCTTTTGCTTTGTCCTGTTTGAGTGTTGATGCTATTTTAATTCTGTTCTCCGAATGGGTCGTTTGAAAGACATAAGGTATTATTTACAAAAGTTATTGAATCTTTCGTTTGTAAGCATACATATCCTAAATGAAAGTTAAAGTTAAATTCGTCTGTATTTTTTGTTATCCTTTTTCATTCAAATATCATTATCACCATCACAATACAAACAAATAAACAAATAAATAATCTGAAAGCCTTCAGATTTCAGTGGTTGCTCAAAAAAAGGCTCAAAGGCTCTTTTAAAGCTTAATATGGTTTATCTATAGCGATTTTCAATAGAGGTGGTCCATGTGATAGGATAGTACATGAATGTACATTGATATTAACATAGGAAGGTTTTATATCCTCTGCCTATTTGAAAAGTGAAGAAATTTGTAATGTAATTCTATAATAATAAATTTTTTTTTTTTTTTTTTTTTTTATTTGGCTATCGGGAATTTAGTACCTCTCTATTTCAATCAACCTGATTCAGAAACCAAAAAATAATATTCTTAAGAGCTGCATCTATTGCTTTCAATAGCTCAGTTTGTGAATACATAACCAAGAGATTTAATTGGAAAGATAAATATTTGACATTTTCTGGAATGGTAACACACTCCAATGGGAAGGGAAAGATCGCAAAATCGTGTTTAGTGATTATATAATATATCAGATAGCTATATTAAATGATTATATAATATAGTATATATGCATTATAATCATATTAAATGATTATATAATATAGTATATAAGTATTATAATCATATTTAATTATTAAGTAAATTACACTCATGTCCATAAATTAAGGATAATGCAAAATCAGGCAAAGGAAGAGTTAGAAGCAAAACAAATTTGACTTATTTGTAAAGCTTATTTATTAAACAAAAGGTAAAGAGCAAACAAAAGAGGCTATATGTTTGATATTATTAAAAAAATAGCGATTTTTTTTTCTCCTTGGAGCAAATTACAAAAAAAACTATTTACAAAAAACAAATATTACATGGTTGGTATGATTGTTAATACATTTTATGTCTCCCAGACGATGCAATACAGTCCGTACAACGCCTAGGCATGCTGAGTATCAAATTATCGATCTGATCTTGGGGGATATTACACCATAAACACAAATTGTGCGCCCATGGCGCCCCGAAACAAACGTACATGTTGTTCCAGAATGACGTCCCGATAGATTTGGCTTGTCATGGTTCCAATTTGAACATGCAGGTAAATTCTGGAACCCAGAATAATTCCTCCCCAAACGAGCACTCCTGCACCACTGTAACGGTATCGTTCAATAATGTTTTCTTGGTGGCAACGGGTACCTGGAGCTCTTCATGTGAAAGTCCGGCGAGAATCAGACTGCGAGCTAAACCTGGACTCGTCGGAAAACATCACACAAGCCCACTGTTGCGGTGTCCACAATGCATGCTCTCTACTCCAGGCTAACCGCAGGCGACAGTGAGTTGCAGTAAGTGGAACGCATCTGACAGGTCTACGAGCATATAGACTAATCTGCCCTAAGCGTCTGTACACGGTCTGCCTTGAAATTGTCGTACCAGTGGCTGAAGAGAGCTGACGAGACAGGTCTGAGGCTGTGCTCCACCTGTTTCTTTTGGCAGTAACTGCCAAATACCGGTCCTCATTCGGCGTTGTAACTCTGGGGCGACTTGTGCTGTAACGTCTACTCATTTTACCTTCATCTTGGAACCGTTGCCAAAGCCTGGAGATGACACTCTGGGCAATTCTATGTTCGTCTGATACTTCCAGTTGGGTACGCCCACATTCCAGCCGCCCGATAATTCTGCCACGTAAAAAATCATCCAAATGCGTCCTTTGTGTCATAACTATTCGGTTATTGCACTGAAATGCTTATATAGAGCCTGCGAACAATTTTACTTCTTTGCCTGTATTCCTTATATATCAGTATTCCTTATATATCACTCTCTTACACTCTCACCATTGTGACGTACCATGGGTGTCATCTGGTTACTTCCTGAAATTTGCATATGATTCTTGTAGATGTGTGTAATGATTTTACAGGTTATATATTTATTTTAGAGTTCGATTTCCGCGTAACTCCGAATTATCCTTAATTTATGGACATGAGTGTATATTAATCAATATTTTTATGATTTTATTCCTTCGTTATTTATTATGTGATTTTCCCTCATTTTTGAAATCTTAGTTAATTTACATATCCGAAGGAATTTATTCTCCGGATTAAAGTGCCTAGATAAATTGTTAATATTATTTTTGTGTTAATTAACGGAGATTACATAATTCTGTAAATATATATATATATATAATTGTTCTTAATTTTATTACTACTGTCTGTTCACAAAATTCTTTACCCGGACTTTATTTTTAAAATCGTTTATCTTACATTTATCGTTTCGCGTATACTTTCGTTATAAAAATATTCTAAATGACGTAAATGTATTTTTATATTTTTAAATTTAAAAATTCAGTTTTATAAAAATTACGAAACATGACTTTTTATACAGTCCCCACGGTCCCTATAATTTATTTACAAAAATTTTATACCGATTTAAAAAAGTAAAGCACAAAAGTTTTGACACTCCTATTTTAAAAACTGCGATTTTTTAACCTCATTTTGAATTTGCATTGAGGGATCGGTCAGTGAATAAATTAAAGTACTTCGAGGTTGATTTTTTTCCCTCTAAATGCCATTCGATGATATAATTACCGTATTTCCTCATATATCCCCCGCCCCGTTTACTTCCTTTTACGAAGCAAAGGCGGTAAGTACGAAGGTTTCTTGTACGAAGCAAAGGAGATATGTAAATAATAGGTTTAAAAGTTCTTACCCGGTTTTCGCAGTTTTGTTCGTAGTCATATACTTCCAGTTGATGTTTCTTAAATGACGAAAATATTCATGGTCTGGCAATGTGAAATTTAAAAAAAATAATTTTGTTCAAATAATGAAATCTAAATTTTAATGCAGTCTTCTGATTCCTATAGTTATATTTGGGAAAGTTTTATACTCGTTATGAAAATATAAAAATTCAAGAAATTTGACACCCGTACTAAAAAAATTAACCGAGATTTTTGATTAAAAAATTGCAGTTTTTGATGTCATTTTCGATTTCCCTATAGGGATCAGTTAATTAAGTTAGAATAATAGAATTAGAGGAAATAAGTTTAAATGTGTTAATCAGTGACTCACATAATGACTCGGACATTCCAAATTTTTGCTGAAATGTTTTGACAGACAATGCTTCTTGTTATAATTTTTGCTTTTAAAAGTAAATACATCATAAGAATTATCGTCTGCACTTGGAATTTTTTTACTTACTTAACAAAATATATTAACAGTTCTATATCGGAAGTGAACATGGCAAGACGACACATATGAAAGACCAATTCTGTCAGAAATTTAATAATTCATCTTTTTAAAAATGGTTAAAGTATCCAAATATCTAAAAAATTCTCATGTGAACATCTGTAATAATACGTAATAAAATGATTGAAACGAAACGATGTAATAAAACGATCGAAATTGCGTAGAACTATTGAAAATGAATTGAAGTCTGCATCACATTCCAAGCTAATACCATTCGTATCGCTATTCGCTAACACCATTCGAATCGCAGATTTTTCTACGAAAACTTAAACCAAAACCCAAAAATTAGTAGTGTACAACTGCAGCAGATTTAGAAGAAGGGTTTGCAACAAAAGTTTTTAGAACGGTTTTTAGGAAAGTTTTTATTGCAGATGGATGCAGTGGGCGATTAGCATAAAGGAAATTCGTCGTCAACAAGAAAAGAAAATACAGCTGGCTTTCGCAAAAAAAAAAAAAAAAAAAAAAAAACAGGATGCACTTGAAAAAAAAAAAAAAAAAAAAAAAGTAAACAATGTTTTATTAAATTTATTTTGGTATTTGCAGAACAGTCATAACTGAGCAGTTTGATACTTGCAGAAATTACAAAAAGGGCAAAATTTAATACGTTTGGGTCCTTAAAACGAATTAACAAGCGAAAAAATTCCGGATTAACAATTTAATTCGAAATATACTTATTGCCTAATGCAGAGATGTCCAATTCGTATCTCCCGAATCTCGAATTATTTTGCATTAAAATTCCACTTCGATGAATTCCATTATGATTCGATGGAATTCCATTATGATTCACCTTAAACGTAAAAAAATAGAGAAAAGTAACGAAATTTTGAAAGAATATTTTTTTTTTATTTAATAAAACTATAATCATTCTTTGGCTTAACAAAACTTTAATGAAAATGCATCAAAATGTTCTCCAATACTAAAAATCGAACGAAATTCTCTGTTTAATTTAATGGAACTTAACTCGTTGTTTTATTTATAAAAGAAACTGGCAGGAATTCTTTGTTTGTTTTAATAAAACTTAACCTTTGTTTGATTGAAAATAATAGCAGGAAGGATATTGAAATGATTCCACACAAAGGAAAGAAAACACGATGCAGTTCTTTGACTGATTTAATGTACTTTGAATTTTATTTTATTGATTTAATACACATATTTTTTATTTTCATTTAATAAAAACTTTAATGGCAAAACATAAAAACGTGTTCCACAACAAAGAAAGGAATTGAATGGAATTGTCTGTTTGATTTAATGGAACTTTAATCATTGTTTGATTTAATGTAACCTTTTTTTTTATTTAACGGAAATTAAAGGGAAAGATATTAAAATACCGTCCTCATAAGTAAAGAAACTTGGAATAAATTCTTTATTTATTTTACTAAACCTTTAATCTTTGTTTGATTTAGAGTAACTCTAATGAAAGGAAGGATATTAAAATGCCTCCAACCACGAAGGAAAGAAAATATAATGCAATTCTTTGATTCATTTAATGGACTTCGTGTGTTTCTTTGATTGATTTAATAGACTTTCAATTTTTCTTCGATTTGATAAAAACTTTAATTAATATTTCGTCCGCAACAAGAAAAGGAAAAAGTGAAAGAAATTCTTTTTGGCATGTACTATAATACAAGTGTTACTTACGTTACATTTAGATCAATTATACTCTTTTCAGGGAAACATCAAATTATTCATTTTGAACAAATATTTAAGTCAATAATCTTAAGTTTGCCGCGGAATTGATGTAGAAAACATATTTATTAAAGACATTTATCACAAAACAGTTTCATTCGGGTAAAATATCATCAATAAAAAGTCTGATGTGGACACCCCATGACTTCCTTGCACGGCCTATTAAATTATATATATATTTTTTGTCGCATTTCATTTAAAAGGATTTCCCCTAATTATTCTAACTTAACTGAACGATGCCTCAAGGCAAGTTAAAAATCTCATCAAAAATTGAAAATTCTGAAATGAAATATCACAGTCGATTTTTATGATAAGGGAGTCAAACAAACTTCTTGTATTTTTATTTTTTCATCACGAGTATAAAACGTCCCCAAATTTAAGTTTAGGAACCGAGAGATTTCGTTATTTGTCGAAAATTATTTTAAAAAAATCTGATATTGCCAAAGCAAGAATATTTTCTTCACTTAAAACACTTCTGTGATTGGAAGTATATGACTTCGATCAGCGATTGCGAAAATAAAAGCCTGGTAAGAACTTGTAAGCTGGTTATGGGGAGAAAGTATATATGTATAACACACATATATATATATATATATATATTAAACTAAAAATTGCTCATTTTAATTTGCTCATTTTAATCATTCCTCTTCTTGTAATATAAACTACATCACTTAAAAAACTTACCGCCTTAATGTCATCTGCATTGCCATTTGTACTGCGTTGAGCTGTCGACCAATCACCGTTCAAAACCTAAACTAAGGAATCCAATCTTACGTATAAGCCCTGCTGAAGACTTATTAGGTGCAAAAAGTCACTTAATCTAGGGTAGCCCTGCTGAAGACTTAGGAGCAAAAAGTCACTTATCCAGGCTCCTGGGCTAAAAGCCGCATTCCGAGTGTAACAAAAAGCAATTACATGGCATTTTGTAGCATGAGCATTCCCTTTTCTTATGATCGCTTGCCTTGCTAGTCCGTATCTTACAGTTTCGCTGTATTATTCACTATTTTTCAAAATATGATAAGTGTATATAGAACTGAGGGTTGCTTGCCGCTCCCATGATGGAGTGAAAATCAAAAATACATGTCCTAAGAAATTATTTTTCAATAATGTAAAGATATCTGTTGAATATCCAGGAAATTGTTGTTTCCATCCATCCATTACTCATTTGAAATATATATATTAGGCATGGTCAAACTGCGGCTGTCCGACACCTTAACCGCGGCTAGCTAGCTATTTGCCGCCAAAGAACTTTGCGACGCGACTTGTTTTGAATAAATAATAGTTTAATTTTTTAAATACGTGTGGAATTTGAAATAGAAATCACGCAATGACAAGTTTTTTTTAATTAATCGTTGATTTAATTCCTTATATTATGTATGTAATAATTGAATAGATTTCAAACGTCCACCGCAGGCTTACCGTCAGAGTAACAAATAAAATTGCAAATAATTCCATTTCTGGCAATGACTATTCCGGCCGTGTTCGTTTTTGAGAAGGTAATGGTCAGCGGAATAGCACAAAATATAATAATACGAGGTTAATCTAAAACGTAAGCTAGTATTTTTATTTAATTATTGTCTCTAATATTTTTTCTCTCACGTAAATTTTATTTCAGGCAGTTTCTGCTTACATTCCTTCTGCGTGATCGCATTGTTCGCAACAGTTGTGATCCACTTGCAAGCTTTGTTATTCGTTGTATGTACTTTTATTCATCCCTTGAACGGCTTGAGTAACTCCTGAAGGAACATCTTTCGCGCTGCAGTCTACGCAGTTTTCATTCAGTTGGCGGAAAGATTTTAAATCCGAAGATATTATTTTCAGTGAGGTGAACCTTCCAACTCCTATTTGACTTGACTAAGTGACTTGTCTCAGTTTTCTGCCGGAGTTCTTCAAAATTAACTTTTCATCCCAAGGTCAGGCATTTTTATGCAATTCCTTCACAGTTGTGTGCGGCAATAAACACTTTTGCCAACAATTCCTTGTAATTCTAGGCAGAGATCATAACTTATTTCACCAATGTTTGTACATGCTGAAGTAGTTGGGAAGAATCACTGCTAGCTGTGGGAAGAATCACTAGTTTGACCCCAATTTCAAATTTTAATCAAAATTATTAATACATGTTTTATCAATTTTTGTTATTCCAGATAGAAATTTTCACCTTCATCATCAAATCTTCGTATCATTAGCAGTGCATCAAACAACGAGGGATCAACAGAACACAAACATCTCTCTTCTACAAAGTTTCGATCAGAATATAATGTACTGATATTGGTTTGTGATATTTTCTCTTATATTATTTGATGGCCTTCTTTACCTCGACATAAATGGCACATTAGGATACAGGCGGTGCTAGGTCTTTTTCTGCTCGGTGTTTCTAAAGGTTTTCACCCCTTATTACTGCCGCTCAGTACAGCTGCACTTACTGTGATGCCAGTAGTACACTTCTATAATCTGTTGTTATTTTTTGTCTCTTTAATTTTCGATCGTCATGTACGTTTGACATATTCTTCACGAAAGCTTAGTAACCCGACGGACAGTTGTACTTATGTCCACTGCCGGGTTATTATAAATTTCACACGATAATGGAAAATTTTGTTGGTGTTTAGCACCATGAACGTTTATTTTTTAAGTTTGGTATTTTAGTATCCTCATATGCCTATAGTCTCCATTTCAGGTTTATTTTCTGTACACAGGTTGTGTAACCGTTAGATGAACAATAAACTAAGAAATTTATCGAGTCCGATTCCTTTGGGTGACATAAACTAGATGAGAACTTTTAAAAGACATAAGCGAGTTATTGCTATGTCTTGGAAATTACGACTGAGACGTTGAAAGGGTGTAAAAGACCTTTTTATTAAAAGTCGATACATTAACAGAAGGCACCGCTCGTGCTTACAAAATCAGCCAGCATTTATGGCTCAACTCAAAAATTAGAGAATTTAAATTAAACTAAATAAATGGTAAGTTAGCCAAAAGGCTGCACAGGCACAAAACGCGCGAGTTGACCCAGACCTAATATCGGCGTAACAAGCCTTATGGCGAGAAAAACGCAACGCCGCAGATAATTGTTTTCAAGAGAAATAATTACCATCGTGGC
>KK118855.1:29291-70968 GCA_000611955.2 Stegodyphus mimosarum
TCTCATTCTACCCCTAACTTCCGCTGCAAGCCGCGAATAACGTGCGATTCGCACGTCGTTATCCGGCTGTCGTAACATAGATGCCTCTGTGGATGCTTCCAGTAAAATGGAACACAGGACGATGGATCCCGGGGACAGAGTAGCAGGCGTCTCTTATTCTACTCTCTAAAACCTTCCATTAAATACTATCTCCTTTCTACCTCATTTAAATACGCGCCAACTAGAAATTAACATTCTGACAGGAAAATGGGAAGAATGCGAGAAAAAAAACCTAACTAACGTAAAATAACTGGTTAATAAAGTAAGAAGAATCGTAACAGCAATATAAATGTGAAAAGGGGCCAAGTTTGGGAGAAACGACGTTCGGTGTAGTAGGTGTCACCGACAAAAGAGTGAAGATTTATATGGATGGCAAGGTTCATGGCAGTTCCTTTAATCATAGCTGTAGGAATGTACAACGTTCTTCAGTTCATTTAAAAAAAAGTATAAGAGATAGATTAATGAAATTTGGGATTCTAGGTGTTCAGTGGAACCTATTAGACATACAGGCACAGGTAAAAGTGTTGGGAGCACCAGAAACTTCATTAAAGATCGAACAAGTATAGCTCCCAATCACTAACCGAATATAAGAATAAGAATAAAGGTGATGATAAAGTTTTTTTTTCTTTTAGAGGTTTAGAATTTTATTATTAAGAGAGGAGGACTAAAAAGGGAGAAAGGTTATTGGAAAAAAAAACTAGAAGAAGGGTTATTGTGTAATAGGTGAATCAGTTATTAGCCCACCGGATGAGACCAGATCTCGAACACTTTGTACTTTTGGGAAAGGAGGGAAATCTAATAAAACAAGTTTTACATTAAGCTAGCATAGAATATATCATGACAAATTTAGAATGATACTTAATATAGAAAAAAAAAACAGAAAATAAAATATAGAATAATGCATGAAGCACAGAATAATGCATAATGTGTCATAATAAAATTTTGAATTTCCAAATTTGGAATAAAATGTTAAAACATAGAATATATCCTATGACAAATTTAAAATCATACTTAAAATATAGAATCATACACAAAGTATAGAATAATTTATAATATATCATATAATAAAATTTAGAATTTAAAATAAAATGCTAAAACATAGGATAATATATGATGTACCATATAATGAAGTTAATAAAATAGAAGTATAAAATGTAGAAGAGAATAATATTGTATTTTAGACTTCATGATGATAAATAGTTTTCAGTATTCGTTAGGCAGAGTTCATGAATCATTAAAACGTTCATGATTATAGAGTTCATATAATGACTCATAGTTCTTCAGAGAATTCGAGTCTTTTTCATCAGCTTGCGATGATTTGAGTTTTCTTCGTAATGCTAGTGTTTTGTGTTTTTCTTTGGGGAGCTCTTTTGTCCACCAGTTGGTTTTTATAATAGGAGATGATGACCTTTTGGAGAAGGTACTTTCGCAGGTATCTTGAATCTTTCTGAAAAGTAGTATTAAGTTCTGTTTTGGTTGTACATTAAATAATAGAATTGATAAAGTCATTTGAAATTGGATTGAACTTTTGTTGAAATTTCTTTTCTTTGTTATTATTGGTTTTGAATCTTGTAAGTGGGGTAAAGAACATATATTGAGTTTATATCAAAAGAGATATATTTGTGATCAGATTTGGTATGTTCATTTAATATTGATCTGTTGTTAATTTTATTAGCAAGATGGATTGTAGAAATAAGAAGATCAGTCCAACCTTTATTGGTAGCCATTATCAAAAGGTAGGTGGATCAGTAATATGATTATGTAGAATGAGATTGTTTGATTTTATAAATTCTTGAAATACACTCATGTCCATAAATTAAGGATAATGCAAAATCAGGCAAAGGAAGAGTTAGAAGCAAAACAAATTTGACTTATTTGTAAAGCTTATTTATTAAACAAAAGGTAAAGAGCAAAAAAAGATGCTATATGTTTGATATTATTAAAAAAATTAGCAATTTTTCTCCCTAGAGCAAATTACAAAAAAAAAACCTGTTTACAGAAAACCAATATTACATGGTTGGTATGATTGTTAATACATTGTATGTCTCCCAGACAGTCCGCACAATGCCTAGGCATGCTGAGTATCAAATTATCGATCTGATCTTGGGGGATATTACACCACTCAAAAAGCAATGCTCTCCGAAGTTCCGGTAGACATGTAGGAGGAGGTTGACGGGCTGCAATTCGTCGGCCAAGCATGTCCCACACGTGCTCTACTGGATTCAAGTCCGGTGAGAATGCTGGCCAGTCCATACGGGTAATATCCTCCGACTGAAGGCATTCGCTTACGATGTTTGCCCGGTGAGGACGAGCGTTGTCATCCACAAACACAAATTGTGCGCCCATGGCGCCCCGAAACAAACGTACATGTTGTTCTAGAATGACATTCCGATAGATTTGGATTGTCATGGTTCCAATTTGAGCATGCAGGTCAGTTCTGGAACCAGAATAATTCCACCCCAAACGAGCCCTCCTGCACCACCATAACGGTGTCGTTCAATGATGTTTTCTTGGTGGTAACGGGTACCTGGAGCTCTCCATATGAAAGTCCGGCGAGAATCAGACTGCAAGCTAAACCTGGACTCGTCGGAAAACATCACACAAGCCCACTGTTGCGGTGTCCACAATGCATGCTCTCTACTCCAGGCTAACCGCAGGCGACAGTGAGTTGCAGTAAGTGGAACGCATCTGACAGGTCTACGAGCATATAGACCAATCTGCCCTAAGCGTCTGTACACGGTCTGCCTTGAAATTGTCGTACCAGTGGCTGAAGAGAGCTGACGAGACAGGTCTGAGGCTGTGCTCCGCCTGTTTCTTTTGGCAGTAACTGCCAAATACCGGTCCTCATTCGGCGTTGTAACTCTGGGGCGACCTGTGCTGTAACGTCTACTCACATTACCATCATCTTGGAATTGTTGCCAAAGCCTGGAGATGACACTCTAGGCAATTCTAAGTTAGTCTGATACTTCCAGTTGGGTACGACCACATTCCAGACGGCCGATAATTCTACCACGTAAAAAATCATCCAAATGCGTCCTTTGTGTCATAACTATTCGGTTATTGCACTGAAATGCTTATAAAGCGCCTGCGAACAATTTTACTTCTTTGCCTGTATTCCTTATATATCACTCTCTTACACTCTCGTCATTGTGACGTACCATCGGTGTCATCTGGTTACTTCCTGAAATTTGCATATGATTCTTGAAGATGTGTGTAGTGATTTTACAGGTGATATATTTATTTTAGAATTCGATTTCCGCGTGACTCCGAATTATCCTTAATTTATGGACATGAGTGTATTTCTTCTCTGTGATCAGTTTGTAAGTATCCCCATAAAGTACTATGCGAGTTAAAGTCTGCACTAACAACATGCGGACTAATTTTTCTAAGATTTCATTTAGTATGGATAAGGTTTGATTTGGATATTCTGACGGAGATATATAAATACTAGTAATAAGAAGCTGAGATGCATTAATATTGACTGAAATAGTAATCAAGTCTCGAGTACTAATAATTATTGTGAGATTTCATTTAATGTTAGGAATGATTATGGTTGTGCGAGGAGATAAAACAGCAATTTGAAGCATGACGTTAAATAATGGTCTGCTGGATGATCTACTTACTGACATAGTTGGTCGGTAGCGGTCCTTTGGTCTTTGAAGATTTATTTGGAGAAATCGGATGCAGTTATTATGCTTTTTATTGATGGAAATGGTCGATAGATAGTTTGCAGGATGTTGCATTATTGGTGATAATATGTCCTGGATTTTACTCGTCTAACTTCTGTTTGATATGTAAAGCAGGAAATAGCTGAAGCTGGATGTTTATAGTCAAAGTTTGTTGCATAATTTTCATTGTTAATTGTGTTTCATTGTGTGTCGCATAATTTCATTGTTAATGCTATTAGACATGCAAAACTGCAAGTTTGTAGGTATAACAGTTTGTAGGTATATAGTCATGGGTAGGTCGAAAGTAGCTCAAAATGGTTCCTGTAAGATACACATGGCCGGTGTGTCGCTGTTTTCTTTTCCGTCTGTTCCGAACTTGGCTGACAGACTGCCATGTGTCTAAATACGCTACAAAATATTTATTTTAAGCTTTCTTTTTGAGTTATTTAAATTAGAAATTTCAGAAGAGACGGTAAGTGAATGGGTCCAATAGTTAACAATTAGAGTAGGGTGGATCTGTACACCTGTCTGGCAAGAGCTTAGGAATTAGGAATTGCCATATAAGGAGGATTACTTATTCCTAGGAAGACTTATTCCTAAGTCTTGGAGCTTAGGAATTGTCTGGCAAGAGCTTAGGAATAAATGCAGGCCCAAAAGATGTGAAGATTTTCGATGTGGAGGGCCAAAAGGCCTCCACATCGAAAATTTGTGCATGTCCATAGAAATATGAAGAGTTATACATTCATGTTATATCTGTATTTGTGAAATAAATTCGTTATAGTAGTCACAAGTATGTTTCCTCTCTGTACCATCAGTTTTGATTTGCCATGTATTTGAAAAATAGCTCAAAATTGAACAACTATGGCTGAAGAGTTCGATTGGCAGATAGCTTTAATATGTGCTGGACGAAGCGTTTATATAACCTAGCATGAACTGCTAGATTTGTCAGAATAATTCCAGTTATAGTTTCCAGAAATTTCAGTGATGCGAATTGCATCCATTACTAAAAAATTCTGGCAGATTTCGCTGGATGCCACGCTGAAATACTATATCACTCAGGGCTGTCATGAGTGATACTGATGCTTCAGTTACCATTGAAATTGAAAATCATGTTCTTTTTTAGTGGATAATTCTACACTGGTCATCAGTAAAACTAGTCATTCCAAGTTTGGGGTTAAAATGTTTAACGATTTCTTAAGACAGAGTCATTAGACAGAGTCATTTTCGACAGAGTCATTAGTTATTTTGAAGCAGGAGAGATGTGAAAAATGAGAAATGTCCTCGAAGGAACTCGAACCACGGATCTCTCGAATACGCGTCAAGTGTGCTGACCACTAAGACATGCCAAGAAGGCGGAAGAAATACCTTATATGCTACCCCTTTTAAAGGGCGACTGGGGATTAGGGGACCCAATCGCCAAATCCCGGTGGTGGAGAATCGTCATCCACCACCTTTTTTTAGTTCGGATGCCGCTGTGGAGACATTAGGTATTTTTTGGAAGGAAGAAAGATGAAAAATGAGCAACGACTTTGCTGGGACTCGAACCACGGACCTCTGGAATACGCAACTAGCGTGCTGACCACTACACTACGAAGTCGGGAGAAATACCTTATATACTCCCCCTTTTAAAGGGCGACTGTGGATTAGGGGAACCAATTGCCAAATCGGTGGAGAATCATCATCTCCCCCACCTTTTTTGGTTCGGGCGCCAGTGTAGAATCACTTTAGAATTTTTCGAAACAAGGAAATCGAAGAAATGAGCAACGCCTTCACCGGGACTCGAACCACGGACCTCTCGAATAGACATGGAGTGTGCTGGTCACTACACCACGAAGGCATGCCACGAAGGTGGGAGAAATACCTTATAAAGTTAGGATCCAAAGATTCGCATGATGGGAAAAAGAAAAGCAATTTTTAAGCAAAAACCTAAAAAGATTTATAGCTTATTTAATAAATTTTCTTTCTCGAATAACAGTTTCTATGGAATGCGCGTTGACCTGTATTCTTTAATGTATCCTTTCTAAAACATTGTTTATGAGTTAAAAAAAGAAAAAAACACTAATTTGCTTTTAAAAATAATAATTTCTAATCTACTCAAATAAAAGTTTTTTGGCATAATTACAGATCAATGCACATGCTTCCGATTCACCGTACTTCTAATAGAATCAAACAACAATATTTATAAATGGAGGAGTATAAAGAAAATCAGAAGAAGTACGATTTTCTACCTGAAGGAAATTATTGCTCAGTTGCATAGTACAACATAACAAATTTATATTTTCTTGGGACTTAACTTTTTTGAACACAAAGCAGTAGATATGAGATGTATTTTTTCATATTTATACGTAACCATGTTAATCACATATTGTCAGGACTGAGTGTTCGATGCATATTCTTGGCAAACATCTTAGTGAAAGTAACTGAGTCCTGATCTTGAACAGGGAGCTGAATGCAGCTATGTTCTGTGGTAGAAAACTTGTGGATAAGTGGTAGAAGAACTACACTTCAGAGGGATTTAAAATCCTCTTTTATTAAACCACAATTATGTATAGCCACTTTCCAACTCGGGAGGGATACAGAAAATAATGACCGCCACTTGGGTCTAAACTGAACAATCAAATTTAATTTAAACTAAAGCTAATTAGAAATTAAGTAGTTGTTGCTCACAGAGCTATGAACGCGAGGTTGGCCTCTAAACTAAATGGTGCGTAGCAAGATTTAACTAATACTAATACACTTAGAATTACTTCAATAAGTAATAGCGTAACAGCGCTACGGCTTAGAATTTAAATACTAGCTAATCAGGCGAATGTCAAATAGAGTAACAGTGGTCTGAGACTAAAAGCTCTCTCACACTGAGAGGTTCGTACCTCTCGCTTAAATATAACTTGGCTCCACTTCAAATTAGCATAAAGCTGAAACGCGCGCTTCTTCTAACGGAAAGTTGAAATGAGAACAGATAGAAAGAGTCAAATTAAAATAAAACTTTGTTAGTTTAACTAAAATCTTACAATATCAAATGCGAAATTTTCATTAATTTACTTCAAAAGATTTTTTGTATTCAAAACCTTTATTATTTTTGAAACGATATAAATTTGGGCTTGAGGCTCTCGAACGTTCATGAATCATGAAATCTATCATGCGGCTCCTATCGTCATGAACTTTGGCCACCCCGATATATACTTTTGGTACTGTCCATTGCAATAAAAGGGAGAAAAAGAAGCTGCTCAACTAGATGTTATAGCGGTCCCATATACGAAATTTCACGTTCTACGGCTAACCGGTATTGAATTATGCGATATATACATACGTACAGATGTCACGAAAAAATATGTCTTGAATCCATTTTGCAAGCGTCTTTTATTATGTCTATACGTACAGACGTCACGCAAAAAAAGTAACCAAAATAGATTCGAGAATGGGCAAAATGGATATTTCTGATGAAATCTGACACCTGAAACTTTTCGCGATTACAATACTTCCTTTACCTCTTTAAAGGAACTAGAAAGATATTTATCACAAAAATACTGTGGAATAATATTTCTTAAAAATTATGTAGTGCATATTTAATGTGAAGTGCTCAGCATTTCCAAAAATATTTAATGTTTCATTTTATTTTTTTTCCTCCCCCTAAATGAAATGCTTCTAGTGTGCTTTTTTTTTAAATCTTGAGCAAACTATATAAACAGTGGTAGATTTTTTTTAAGAATAAAATTTTAAATGGCATCAAAATTAACCCGCTTGTGTTATATCCATGCCAAGCTTATTTCTTCTTTTCACGAGCTAATTTACACTCTCTTTTCAAGCGAGGACTTAACCCGTTCGCCTGTAACATCAGAACCAACAGGACAGAGATTTTTTTTTAAAGAAGCAATTAGAAACATAGAATAAACATTAAAAATTTAATTTCAGAAAAGAAAAACATCTTGAGACTTTTTTTACGTTGCCCTAAATCATCTCCCCTCCCCCAATCCGTTGTGGTCTCTTAAAAAGTAAAAGAAAAACAAAAATTCAATTTAAATGTTTCGAAGAATTCAACTAAAAAATTTGCGCTTTCAGATTCTCAGAAAAACAAAACGAAAATTAAATTGGAGAGGAGAGCGAGTTTCTTTATGAAAACATTCCTTCTGACGCAGGTGGCAACACTTCTTGCACGTGCACGTTTCTTCGCACCGTCGAAAGAATCGAGACAGGGGGCTAACGGGGAAAGAAGCAGGAAAGGAAACTTTTTATATACGCCTTCATTTTGCATTAATACAATAAATTATTTTTAATCTTATGCATACTCCTTTTAAAGAAAGAATGATAGTTAAAAAAAAAGAATAAATCGCTTAATAATATTAACAAAAACAGTGCCAACTTTCGATTTACTTGGAGCGGATTAATCGAGTCTTATATATCTATTTTTCCTTTAGATTACAAATATATGATTTTTTTTTTCTCTTTTATAATACTCCCGCATTTCCATCCGTGTTCCCTCCCCCTAAGATTTTAGTGCTAGTTTCTAAAAATTTTACAAGCTCTTCGCATAATTTCCCCTTTTTCTGTTGTTCATAGTTTTTCTTTGAAAAGACTTGTTTATTGGTAAATTGGATTCCATTGACTATATTAATTTTTATTCAGCGTGTTCAAGTTGTACCGTCTTTTTCCGAAAAAAAGACACTGTCTTACTTTATTTTTTGGTTCAAAATACGCGCTAGGGCTTATTTTCAGGGAAGGGAAAAAATAAAAGTATATTTATTTATTTTTATTTAATATTTATTTTACACAGAATACAGAAATTTATCAATTACAGTCAAGTCATCTTCTTCTGGAACATCGTCATAAATAAAATTCTGAATTATATTCCGATTTTCTTCCAAATCCATTTCCTGTTGAATCATTGGTCCGAATCTCTCATGTCTTGCGATATAGCTATCGTTAAATGAATACTTCTTGTCTAAGTAGCCTGTTCGTAGTGCATTGGAAACATCACTTTCAGTTATTTTGTCCCATGAATTTTTTACCCAATTCACAACTTCTTGTAAGCCTGGTTTTACAAAATTACCTCGATGATTTCTCACCATTCTGTTTTCAATATATTCATTGATTTCCATCCGCAAATGATCCTTGAATGGCTTGTTTAAGGAGGTAACCAGTAATTCCTGCCGGAATCATTATTTAATCAACCTTCCTCTCAGCAAGAAAGTTTTGCATGTCTTTAGCGCGGTAAGTACTGGCTGAATCCCAAACTAGTAAACCTCTATTCTGACCCCTCAACAGTGGTGACAGCATAAAATTAACACACTTTCTTATAACTGCTTGGGTGCACCAGGCCTTTTTCACTTTCAATGATAAATTCCTGAAACACGTTGAATCTGGTCTTTTTTACCTTTAGTGATTAAAAATGGCAATACTTTCTTGCCATCTAGACAAATCGCCAAAATACAATTAATACGTGCACTATCCTAACCGGTAGAAGGAACGTAAATTGACGAAGAAGCCTTGTGGTGAACTGTCGTTTGAGCTCCTTGGCCTATGAATACCTCATTTCCTTGGTCCACCAGTTGACACAGGTAATCGTAGTCAGCACGCCATTTGCGAACCATACGGAGTCCAGCATCTTGTCTTTACAGAATGCTACAAGATTTACACCCCTGGAGTCTTCCACGATTCCCTTTTTGTACTCTACGGAATACCTCTTTCGTTTTGTACTAATTTTAACTGGGGTTAAAAAATATTCACTTTATTTTTAAATAAAATTACGTATGAGGAAATAATCAGACTTACAAGACTGAAATGAATGAACGTTGTATACCTGCACTGTCGCTCAATGTAGACTGCTGCCTTATGTTGTATTTTTAAGATAAATTCCAAGAATTAATTTGAAACGAAATGTAGAGGTAAACAATTAATTTCTCGGAATATTTTAATTCAAACATTTGTCTGAAATACCAATATTAGGAAAGCTAAACATATTATTACTTAATAAATCAACAGCATTTTTTAACAAATTCTTTTTGTCACATTATTTTAACTAGGAATTATTTTCGGAGGATGTCTTATATTAAAATAAAAGTTCCGAAAACCACGATAGGGCTTATTTTCGGAGGATGTCTTATTTTCAGAAAAAGACGGTATTTGCAATTTTGTATTAGAATTTCATCCATTTTATTTTCCATTGCATTTATGCTTTCAAACATAGTATTTTGCACAGATTCTTATTTACGTTCCCCAGACGTAGCAGATGTTCTTACGCTTAAGAAGCGTCCGAAACATGTGATTTCACCTCACTTCTCTTATTTACGTTAAAGCTCATTCTAGCCTTATCTGCTGCCGATATGTTCGAGCTTTCGAAATAAGGTTTTTTCTTTGCACCTTCTCCTTCCTTCCTGCGATGTCCGTCTTGGAAACTACGATCAAAACTCATTCATGTGAGGTACCCCTGGAAATTACATGTAGTTGATCTGGTAGCATGCCGTGTCCGGCTCATTATCCGTTAGATATTGTAATGTTAATATTATTCTGCACTCTCATCGGAATTTAAGTTTATTTTAAAGAAATAATATTGTGATAGTTGCTAGTAGTTCGCCCATGACTACTTTTCATTGGTTATGTTTTTACTGCAACCGTGTTTTTCAGAAATTAAATGGCTCGCATAATTCTCCTCTCTCGATTTTAGAACTATAAAATGAGTTAAAAAAAGTGAGAAAATGTGCGAGGAGACATGGTGTGCATTGATAAAATTCGAGCAGTTTTGTATCTTTGTAATCCCTAAAGGATACGGTAAAACAGAAAAACACTTCCTCCCCAAACAGAAAATTGTTCCGAAACAAACATTAATGTTTTTAGCACTCTCGTTTTCCTTTTCCTTTTTTTTTTTTTTTTTTGGAGGGGGCGGGGAGAATTGGAATTGTATGTTTTCTACCGAATGCGATCGGGAACAAAAAGCTATTTCTCCAGAAATTACCCGCACAGAACCACTTGATCACGAATCGCCTCCGGGCTGAGCAAGAGTGGAGGATGGCCTCGATGCAGAAGGCCTTTCCGAGGAAATAGAGTAGAAAGAATGCTTGCATTTCCGAACATATCCAGCTATCAAAACATGTCCTTCTCTCCTCCCTGATACCTATCCACCCCCGAGCATTCTGACACAAAAGGCTGTTCGATATTGAACTCAGAGAAAGTCTGCTGCACAAAAATCGAAGGCTGGCGAGTTATTTGAATTCTTCACTCCTTTTAGTTTTATATGCTAATTACAGTAGACTTCCATTTAAACGGGATAATACTTTGACGACGGTCACGGTTAAGTCATAACCACTGTTAATGCGGAGGAGGGGAGAACAGGAAAGAGAAACAACCAATATTATAATTAACAGAAAAATGTGACTTTGAAGCAATTTAACTATATTTTCAAACATTTAGATGCGGAGAATAAATTCGTTCGACTGTAATAAAATTTCTTATCATCCATTCCGTAAACTATACTGAGATGTGTTTTGACCACTGACCGAGATGTGCGTACTGAGATGAAACCATACTGAGATGTCCCGCGTTTTTTTTTTTTTTTTTTTCCTTAAACTTGTGCATTCTTTGCATTTTTTTGTTTGCGTTGTCTTGTGTTCCTGCGTTTTACGTTTTTTACATTGCATTTATTGCATAAAAAATTGATACATTAAAAATACATATATTATTGATTTCTAAAACGTATTAAATACTTTTTGTGTATTTTCCCCATATATTTATTTCATAGTATTTCTTTTTCTCTAAATGATGTAGCTTCGCATCAATAAACAATTAATTATCAGTTTTTGATACTGATATTTCTTTGTTAATCAGCCGGATCTTCATTAAGCAGATCAATGGCAGATGCATATTCGGCTGTCGGATTATGACTGGCCCTAGTAATCCATTTGGGTCTAACAGTCTTTGCAACTGTGGATACTGTATTTCTTTTGATAATAACTACGTCTTTATCGGGTTTCCGTCTAAAACTGAAACAGTCTTTCTTAGATTTCCGGGAAATATCTAATGTTGTGGATTCTTCTTTATTGGAAAACAGACAGGTGTGATTATCTCCCGCAAGCTCTGCATGATTATTGTATCACTTGGGCAGTGTCGTTCCGGTACACTTTAGTATTGCAATTAACTGAAGCTCCTTTGTGGTATTCAAAGATTCCCCTCCACTAAGACCATCGTCCATTTAAAAATTCTTAGGTAAGACTGACGCAGCTAATGGAAACCTTTGACTTTCGTCAATAGACAATTGCTGAAGGTATAAGGTATATCTCCCACATTCTTAGCGTGCCTTCGTGGTGTAATGGTCAGCACACTGAGCCGGTATTTCAGAGGTCCGTGGTTCGATCCCCGGCGAAGGCAGTGCGCATTTTTCATCTCTCCGGCTTCTAAAAAAACCTAATGTCTCTACAAAGGGTTCTCAAGGCTAAGTGCGGAGCACTAATTGTACCGTAGGTCACACATACAATGTCTGTCCCGAAAGTAATGCAGCCATTTTTTAAAGAAATTTATTGAACCGATTCGTACAATTACTCAATATTCTTCGAAATACATTCCTCCTGCTTTAACACACTTGTTCCAACGCGATTTCCACGCTTTATATGCGTCCTGGAAGTCCGTCACAGGGATGTCCTTTAGCAGCATCGTCGTAGCCGCCTTGACTCCAGAGTCCTCAAATGCTGTCCTTTGAGGAATTTTTTAATCTTCGGGAACAAAAAGAAATCGGGTGGGGACAAATCAAGACTGAAGCAGCGCAGATGTCTCCAATGGCGTTTTCTCAAGTTTGAAACAAAAATTTGCGTATCGCTGCTCGAGAGTTTTTTGCATCTTGTTTTCGACCGAGCACTGAAACAGGCACTGTGACTCTACAGAAGCTCGGAGCCGATAGGCACTTGTCGCGCTGTGTTCCCAAGACTCCACCCACCCTTCCGTGCAAGCGGCAACGCTGTGCGACGGATAGTCGCAGCAGAAGAATATGGGGCACATTACTTTCGGGACAGGCCTTGTATATCGTATATTTTCACATGTGCATCACTTTCTTTTCTCTGTTTAGGGTTAATTTCGAGCATTCTATATATTCTTCTGATACCTGCAGCAAATGCAAATGGATACTTTCGAAATCTCAGCATGATTGAAAAGAGATCATCTTGAATAACCTCCCCGTTACGTTGTAAAGAATTTAGCTCCATTGGATGTTAAACATGATGCATTAAACACTGTTCCCAATTTAGTGTTGCTTTTTGAGGGCGATACATCTCATGATGTGGCATATAGTATACTATCCTAGGCTCATCTTTCTCCTTAACTTCACTCATATGCCCAAGCTCTTCATACTCCTTAAAAAAATCCTAATATAGACTTAAATATTCAGGTTCTTTCACTAATCGTTTTCTATAGTGAATTTAACCTTTCAAGAGCAAAAGCTTTTGAATTTCCTAAGCAAATAGGGTCCTTTTTAGCGGCATGTACATGTACATGTACAATGTATCTCCCTTCACTATTGCGCTTATGAAATCTGCATATAATATTCTTCCCATATTGCTGTTGCCTTATTTTCTGAAAGGGTTGTTTTAACATTCTCTATTTCTCAGAACCTCTTAAGAGTTTGATCTAAATCATTGTTTTCTTGAAGGATCTCACAGTGAATTCTGTTGTCTTTCACCGATGACATCCTACCGCAAACCCCAAATCCAAGCACAGTGTTTTGAGCAATAAGGTTTGAAACTTTTAGTTGGAATTATCCCGGTCGTAACAAATCATAAAATACGTTTGCACCCAGGACCATGTCCACTCATTTTGGTATGTAAAATTTATTATCCGCTAAATTAACATTGCTAAATTCCTGAATACAAATATCACGCAAGCATAACATCATAAAAAATCTCAGTTTTTATTTCTGAAAGCTCGCACCAGCTTCGCTTTTTTTTCATAAAAAATCTGTTTTTAGTTCACACCTGACTTCGGAGTACTGAGATCTCGTACCAGCTTCGCTGTTTGGACGCGCTTTGCATTGTGCTGTGTTTAATGTTATTAGTAGTTTAGAGTGTAATTACTGACTGTATTCTATGATAGTCAGAAGAGCTTTATAAGTACTTTTGTTTACAGTTCCAGAACTGTAAAGTGTTTCTTTTGCTAATAAATAAATTTTGTCAAGCTATCATCAGTACTGTGTGCATTTATCCATTACAAACCCGCACGCACGCAGCAATTTTTAGTGTCAGGAGTGAGGCTGAATGCCGGTGACGAGAGAGATTGAACAATTAAGTCAGCTGGTGACAGCCTTTGCTGCTTTGTAAGAGATGGAAGGGTCCATAAATTCTGTGAAAGAAGATATGAAAGCGAACCAAGAAAATATTGGAACAGGTCAAGAGAAATTACTACCACAGAAGATAAATTCGTGGCTATGGAAGGCAGAAGAGACACTGTTGCAGATAAAGTTGAAGAAATTCAAGAAAGAGTTTCCGCTATCGAATAACAAATCGAAGAGAGAATTTCCACTGTCGAAAAACGAACTGATGATAGAGTTACGAGACTAAGTTTTCTATTTTCTATATTGTGGTGGACGCAAATGGATGGGATTTCTAAGCTAAGGCCAGCTACCACGCCGCTTCTCTGAGAGCAGATGGAGCGGATATCCTTCAAACTCTGCCCAAAAACCAAAGTCTAGACTTTGATGGTCTATCCAGTACGTTGGAGCTGCGCTATGGCGAGAAGTGTTTAAAACCTTATAACAGGCTTCAGCTAAAATTCAGTTAACAGAAACCCATGGAAACACCCCAGGAGCTTGCCACGGATGTTGAAAGGCTGTTTCATCTCCCTTTTCTCGACAGCTCATCAGAAACAAAGGAAATCCTGTACATCCAGTTCTTCATCGATTGCATCCGGGACCCCGATATACACAAAGCTCCCCGAATGGCGGATTTCAAGGATCTAAAAACCGCTTTAATCTACGCCATGAAATTCGAGGCAGCCAGCAAGTAATCCGTAGAGACAGCCACCCAATCAGAGCTGTTCATGTCCAAGAGCAAGTAGATCAACTGACTGCTCATAGAGACGATTTAACCAAGCGAATAAATGCTTTGACACGAAACAGGAGTGGTAACAAACCAAATTTAAAGTATTGAAACTGTGGTGCTGAAGGCTACGTACGAAGGAAATGCAGAACAACACCCCAAGGAAACTAAAACCGCTCCCAGCAAAGATGAAGGAAACTAATTAATGACCATCTCGCGGGGCGGTGGTCGTAGTTCCATTTTTAAGCGCTTCATACTTTTGCATTGAGTAGTAGCAGAAATGGACTCTTCATCATAGGATACTCAAATGGAGTTCCTTGAAGACTTGGAACGTGCAGTGCTTGGGAAGGGAGCAATGTTAAGAATTTTGTAAGTATGTAAGTAATTTTAGTGAAATTAAACGTGAAATTGTAGTGTTTATCGTATAATGTAACATGAAATGCCTCCAGGGAATGAATCTCCGCCGGAAAAATAAGATTGCAGAGGCGCAAGTCTATTTAACATTGAGCTAAATGGTTATCTCGCCAACTTCTCGACATAGCGCCAGACTTGGCGACCATATGGCAACATTTTTGTCCCGTCCATATATAACTGTCAATTGCTATTGTATCTGTAACCGTATCCTGCCCTTATATGTAACCGTATATGCCTTCCAGTAATTTCGAGTAGTGGACTTTTTCTCGGCTGTCGGAGGAAAACTATATAAGACAGGAGAGAACATCGGAAGTTGTTTACGTTGATGATTTTTCATATAAGTATTCACTCATGTTTTTTAGCACGAGGCCCACTGTGGAAACATCTGAGGTTCCAGGGAAGTACTGCTCTAAGCGGTAGAAACTCTGCATAAACACATGCGTATCAAGGTATCAAGAAGTTGTTCAGTTAGGAGTGTTGAGATGTCTTCGTGTTAGCTTCGCTCTTTAGATGCGCTTTGCACTGCGTTGTATTTATTGTTCTTAGAAGCTTGAAGTGTAACTACTGATTGTGCTATGAAAGGAAATGAAAACAAGTGCTTTTGTGGAAAGTTCCATAAAAAAATGAAGTGTTCTTTTGTGAAAATAAATTTTACCAAGTTGCCATCGGTTCTGTGTGCATTCAATCTATTACGGACCCGTACGCACGCAACAATCTGGCAGTCCACCTACTGTATCAATTCTATTAATTTATCTTTAAATTTTAACAGTATAATTTTGAGAATATTTGTTTTTATACTTGTTATACATAAAATTATAGCCGATAAGAGAACGTAGATTTCGTAATATTTAGTACATAAACCTAGTGCAGTATATAATTAAAAGTTAATTTTCATTTCTGATTTATTTTACATTTTAGATCTGTAACGTCGTTGAAATATTAACAATGCTAAGTCGAAAGGAAATTTAAGAGTTTAAATTATTCACTACTCTCTGGAGAAACTAGAAATTATGAACGAAGTTCCCTGAAGTAAAATTATTAAAGTTGTCACAGGAATTAATTTTCAGTTTAAAATAAAATTCCTCTGTTATTTACTGAAAATATGAGGAATATTAACGCGATTAAGTAACATACATTGTTAAAAATAATATTTTTACTTCCATGTACGAAGTAAAAAAGGAAGTATTGTAATCGTGAAATATTTCGGGTATCATATTTCAACGAAAATATCCATTTTGACCGCTATCGAATGCAATTTAACGATGTTTTTGCGTGACATCTGTAAGTTAGGGCAGAATGAAGGAGTCTTTTTCCCCAAAAAATTACAAAACTGATTTAAAATGGATTCTGAAGAGATTTTTTTCGTGGCGTCTGCGTGTATGTATTTCGCATAACTCAACAACGAGTAGCCTCAGAATGTTGAAATTTTGTATATAGGACTGCTATAACGTGTATATGTTCACCTCCTATTTTGGTTGCAACCGGCCGCACCAAAAGTATATTCCATTCTGTTACTCGGCTTGGTGACCTCAGTTTCTATATTCTTATATGTTTGTAAATTGTGCATTTTTTGCTTTAAATGTCATTGAATTACACTGTTCTTATGTTCCGGTTAAATTTTTTAAGGCTTTAGTTAATGTGCACGCAATAGTTGTAGAATTATCAACAATTTAAAAGTTGTTTAATTTCCAGTAAGCCTAACGACGCCGCCATTTGTTCATATTTGAAATTTAGTAGCATAGTGAATTAAGTCAGTTGCTGCACGAACTTCAGTGTCTTTTGGCTGAGAGGGGCCAAAAGTTTTGTGCAGCGAAAAGTCTATCTTTCCGCCTAATTTTAATTTATTTAAACTTTAATTTTAATTGTGAAATTTTTTTAACTCTATTTGGTGTTTTAGGTTTTTCTGTATTTTACAATATTTAATGAAGTTGTTTTGAGTTTTTATGCATTTTTTTCCTTGGCGCGAAGTGAGAACTGAATAGATCGAATGAGAAATATAAATTCAGGGAAATAAATTTAAATGAAATGCAGCAAAAAATATGCATACTTTAATAGGCGGTAAAAGGAAGTCATGTGATGTCCTCATCAGATTTATTCTATTAGTATTAACTTTAGAAAAATAAGCAATTTTTCAGAAACACAATCATGAATTGTAATTGCATAAAATACGATTTTAATGAATGCGATGGTTACGTTGGATGTATTGTGCAATTTTTCTTAATTTTGGGGAGAAAAGAATTGAGTCGTTAACTGAAAAGAACAGAGTTAATTACGTCGTTCAAAAATATTCAACCTGTTTTTTACATTTTGTTGTAAATTATTAATTTTACTGAAATGTGCTTCTACTAAAGGAAAAGCAAAAGTCAATAATGTTGATTCGGTAACGGCTTTTATTTTGGAGGATACTTCCATGGAATACTTTTAAATTCCAAAACTTAGGGTAGGCGTGTGTTTTGAATAAAAATTGCGTTTTGAACATCGTCCTTCAATGCAATCAACTCTTCTTGCACCATAATATCAGACATAACGCAATTCTTCTATGACCCATGTGGCCACATTCAGATTTTTAGTGTCTTGGAAAAGCGAACATTACTATATTTTAAATTTTGCAAGCAGCTTGTACCTGTTACTGGCAAAGCGCGAAATCCGAAGTTTTATAGAATACCTAGGCATTTTACACAAGGTCGAAAATTGGGCGGCAGTGTATGAAACGATCAAACATTTCGCACATTGCCTAGGCATTTTACTCACAATGCCAAATGGCAAAGTATGAAATACGTATCCGATTCGTTTCGAATAACCGAAATTACTTACCAGAAATTAATAAGTGATCCAAAAAAGCTAAAATGGTTATTAAGAAGGAACCACGGAACGCCTGGCTGCTGAATCGCTATGAAGTAATGTCTGTAGAAAGCAAAAATAAACTCATTTATCCTGTTAAAGAAGGCGTCAGTACTATACAGTATTACGCCACGGACACTGAATTATTTCACTAATTCATGAAACTGATTTGGCTGTTGGCGCGGAGGGCATGACAGAATGACGAAAGATCTTTCGTCCAAATACAAGAAAATTACACATTATGATATTGAACTGTAAGCCCTTCCAGACAAAATACTTTTGTGATCCCGGACAGAAAAAATAAAAAGGTATTAAAAAGGGCATTGTTGTGAAACTTATGATACTTTTCAAAACGTACTGATTTCCATTCTCAGTCACATCATAGAATATAAATTTATTATAGTGTACCAAGATCATCTCACTAATTTCTTTTACGTCTTTTGAATAAAAGATTTTTAGGGGCGGTCTTCCATTATGTTTTCAAAATAACATTTGTATGTTTAAGGAATGAACATCTTTTAAATCCTTTTCGCGATTTATATTATTCTTTTTATCATACTTATAAAGAGCATTTATCATTATATACAATGCTTAGGTGAAGTATATAATTCTCGTTTCATATTTCCTAAAAATGCCAAGCATTCTATAAGACGCCTAAATATTTTACAGAATGCCGGTATTTCATACATTGCCGGTAACGTGCATAACAGTATGTCTCCTGAGAAAGGTTCATGTATGACAGTGTATCTTCTGAGGAAGCTTTTTAAGTTCGTATTTTTTTAGTTGTATTTTCTTGTGTTCCTCCATTTTGCGTTTTTATATTGCATTCGTTGCATACAAATTTATATATTTAAAAAGATATTTATTTCTAAAAGGAATTTAATATTTTTGCGTATTTTACCCCTTATATTTATTTTATGCGAATTCTTCTTTTCTACGTCATATAGCTTTATATCAATAAGCAATTAATTACAAATTCATAATTTAAAATTATTATTAAAGATTTATTTAATTACAAATTTTATATAGCTCTGTATCAATTAACGATTAATTACAAATTTTTAGTTACATTCATTGGAGTCACGACTACGCCCATCTGTTTCCGGAGCATCGACTTCTTGATCATTATTGGGCCCCTTTAAAATTTCATCGACCCCTCCCCAAGAGGTCAATACTTGGGAATTCTTAATTTAAACTATATTGCAGACATGGCCAAACTGCAGCTCGCGAGCTACTTCCGATCCTTTGCCATCTGAAATGCGACGTGTTTTCAATACATATAGTTTACGGTTTTAATACAAATGGAATTTGAAATAGATATCATGCAGTGCCACGTTTCTTTATTAATCGCTAATTTAATTTCTGATATTATGTATGTAAAAATTTGATAGATTTCAAACTGTCCACTACTGGCTTATCGTCGGAGCAACAAATACGTAAATTTACAAATAATTCCATTTCTATTAATTACTATTCCAGTTATATTATTCTTGAACAGGTAATGGTCATCGGAATGCATTATTACAAAGTTAATCTAAAACGCAATACTAATATATTTACTTAATTATTCTCCCTAATATTTTTTCTCTCAAGTTAATTTTACCTCATGTAGCATCTGCTCACATTCCTGCGTGATTCCATTGTTCGCAACAGTTGCGATCCGCCTGGAAGGAATGTTGTTCGTTGTAAGATGCTACCCCTTTATTCAATCCTTGAATGGCGCGAGTAACTGCTGAGGAAATCCGTTTCGCTTTGCAATCAATATAGAGTTCTTTTAATCTGTGGAAAAACTTTGCGAGGATTTTATTTTTAGTGGTTGGGAGACTTGTCTCAATTTGTTGTGGATCTCCTTCAAAATTAATTTCCTTTCCCTAAACAAATCGGG
This sequence comes from Stegodyphus mimosarum, assembly GCA_000611955.2. NCBI lineage: Eukaryota > Metazoa > Arthropoda > Arachnida > Araneae > Eresidae > Stegodyphus > Stegodyphus mimosarum. Next base: position 49,148 of record KK118855.1, read on the forward strand.
CATTTTTATGCAATTGCTTCATAGATTCAGCAACCATTCACAATAATATGCTTAAAGAACACTTGATGAACGCTTTTTCCACATGAAACTTTTATCTTTCGTAATAATTTCTTGGTAATCCTAGGCAGAGATCATAATTTCTTTTACCAATGGGCGTGTATACTGAAATATTTGGAGTCGTGAGAAGAATCACTGCTTTGACAAAGATTTTAAATTTTAGTCAAAATGTTTAATTCCCATTTTATCAAATATTGTTATTGGAGATCTTTCACCTTAATTATCAAATTTTCATAACGTTGTATCAAGCAATGACAGAACACAAATACATCTCTTCTCCAAAGTTTCTGTCAAAATCTGCATATCGATATCGGTGAAATTTCTTTAGCTTGTGATATTTTCTCGTGTTTTTCCGATTTCTAGCATTACACTTCTTTTAAGTTGTTGATATTTTTAGTGTTCCTAATTTTCGATCATCACGTACGTCTGGCACGTGCTTCAGGAAAGCTTAGTAGCCAAACGAAAAATTGAACAACGATCCATTGCTTGATTACTACAAATTTCAGGCAATAATATGCAATTTTGCTCACTTGCCATGTATTTAAAAAACAGCTCAAAATTAAACAGCTAGGTTGAAGAGTTTGGCTCGTAGGCAGATGGAATACATGCTCCACTTGGCGTTTATATAGCCCGGCATGAACTACTAGATTTATTAGCAATAGCTTATGTATGCCAGAATTATCGTAACGATTCAAGAGGTCTTTCGAGAATTTTCAATGAACTTCGTTATCTATGTCCAAAATTGTCGGTATGATCCGAGAGATAATTTCGAGAACTTTCAATGATGCACCTGAACTTCATTATCAATGTCCAAAATTATCGGAACGACTCGAGAGATAATTTCGAGAATTTTCAATGGTGCGCCGTGTACAGATTACTAAAAAATTCTGGCAGATTCTGTTGGATGTCACGCTGAAATACTGTATCAGTCAGGGCTGTCATGAGAGATACTGATTATTCAAACACCACTGAAATTGCAATCATATTTGTTTTTTCTTGAATTCTTTATATTGGGCATCCGTTAAACGTAGTTATTCGAAAGTTTCGGGGAAAATGTTTTAACTGTTTCTTAGCTTAGGGTCCAATGGTTCGAATGATTTCAGTATCTCGGTCTTTAAATTAATTGTATGGAGAAAGAACTTTATATTTTAAGCAAAAGCCTAAACAAGTTAATAGCTTATTTTTAAATAAATATTCTTGCTGGAATAACAGTTACTCTGCAGGACGCGTTGACGTGTATCATTTAAACTATCCTTTCTAATAGGACTACTCATGAATTAATAAAAACACTACATTGTCTTTTAAATAATAAATTGTAATTTACTCGGATAACATTTTTTATGCAACTGTAGACCAATTAATATGTTTCCGTTTCATTTTACTTCTATTAAAATAAAACAACAATAATTATAAACGGACAGGTCTAAAGGAAATCAGAAGAAAATATTTGGTTTCTCTACTTGAAGAAAAAACGCTTAGTTGCCAAGTGCAAGAGTTACAAATTTTTATTTTCTTGGGACTTAACATAATGAACACAAAACAATAAAGATAAGATGTATTTATTCATATTTATATGTAATCATGATAAACGGATATTCATTAATTTACATCAAAAGTTACTTTATATTCAAAACCTGTCTCATTATTTTTAAAGGATATAAATCTGGACTTACGGTTCTCGAACCTTCATAAAATCTATTATACGGCTCCCATCGTCTTAATGTTTGGCCATCTCTGCTATATAGAATGAAAGGAAAGTCTAGCGCTACTCACTACAAATCGTAAATATTCGAACAAATTTTGCTGAGGTGAAGTTATTAAATCTATTAAAGTTATTGTAAAAGTTTACAATTGGGTGCCCCTTGTTTTTTGGCGATTCTGTTTTGATGCCAAGATCGGCGCCAATAAGACACAATTTCAAGATGGCCGCTACACAAAACCAAAACAAGAAGTCAAAGAATTTCACAAACTCCGTGTCTATGTACACATCGACCTATTTTCACTTAAAAAAAACATCAGAGAATTGCACAAACTAGTCATTGCACATTTTGACTTTGTCCATGTGCACATCGATTTATTTTTAATTAAATACATCAAGAAGCTAAAACCATGTTAAAACTGTCATGGTAAACAGAAATGGGGTTTCATCGCCAAAACTGAACAAAATTTTTCGCCAAAAAACAAAGGGCACCCAATTCTACACTAGAGCCAATATTCAATATCATAAAAGTATGAAAATAAAATTTCGCGTGTCATTTACCAAAAATGTGAAGAATATTAATGGGATTAAGTAACATACATTGTTTAATATAATATTTTTTATTATAAGTGATGAAGACAGATTTGGTATCATGTTTCAAACAAAGTCTATATTCCATGATTAACACAAAAATGAAGCTAATCTTAACTCTGACACGCGTGCACAAGAAGGAAGTAGAGGAAATAAATTACAAATATAGTTCCGTATATGCAGTTAACTAATATTTTTAATACAGTTGTAAAAAATCTGCATAATTTAGCAGACAAAATTAGATTACAATACAGTAGGTTAAACTATTTTTATTATAAAAATTATTAATTGCAGTATAAGCGATAATACGGAATTAGAATTCGGTTGATGATTACAATATAGTAGGTTAAACTAGCTTTATTATAAAAATTATTAATTTTTTCTGTCATAAAAGAATGCAGTATAAGTGATAATACGAAATTACAATTCGGTCGATACATCTGCTTTATATAAATTAGAAACAATCAAGAATGAATTATATTTTAAAAAGATATATATCAGGCGGCCCTGAATAGGATCAGTTTGCCTCCGACTATATTGATAACCTTAAATTGAACGATAACATCAAATCGTAAGAGAAAATATCCTTCAGATCAGCAACAGAATTTAACTATATATAAACATAACTAGAAGCATATAAATAGATATTTTCACAGCATTTTAATTACGAAAATACAAAAGTTTGTTTATGAACTGTTCGTAATGTGTTTAACACATAAGTTCATTTAAAAACTGTCGGTAACATTTCTGGAATTTACCCTACCCCAATTTTACTAACCTGCTTTACTGCTGTAACCCTAATTTTACTATATGGAAGGCATCCCACGCTGAAAGAGAACATGACAATGTAAAATTTAAAAACGAGGCAAAAAAGCAACCTTAATTTGGGCAAGATGCTTACAGAGAATTGTTTTTTAGTGAGAAAAGTAAAAAATGCTGTAGAATGTTTTTTAGCTACTGAGGAAGAAAGACTTGTGTCTGATCATCCACAAAATCGTTAGTTATTCAAAATTTGCATCAAATTAAGGCCGCTTTTTAGATAACCGATTGACTAAAATAGAAAACTAGTTTGCTGGTGATTCAATGCCTTACTTGACGATATATCTCTGGAACTTGGCAATTTTATAATCAATTTTGAGCTTTTTGGAAGACTTTTACAGTTCAAAAAATTTTGTCGATGATACTTTTTGATCGTATTAACCGAATTGTTGACCACAATAAGCAATGTATTTTACATGTTTCTGTATGCAAACGGATGGAACTTAATTCGAATTCTAAAAATTCACCGCGATCACATTAAGCGGCTTTACTGTAAATCCGAATAAACAATTTTCACCTCTGTTGTTCTTTTCATCCTTCAGGTAATCCAGCTTATTCATCATAAAATTGGATGCGCAATTTCTTATGCATTATTTATTAATTTAGAATACGGCTTTACTGTAATTTGAAAAAGGTAATCTTTTATAACTGAAGATATTCTATTAAACATTTTTCACCACAGTTGTTTTCATCCTTCAGGTAATCCAATTTATTCATCATAAAATTAAATACGTAAGATATTATGCATTGTTTATTAATTTAGAATACACTTCAACTACAGAAGACAAAACCTGATTTGCTAGACCCAGATTTTTTTTTTTTGAAAATCAGCCCATCCGGCGGTTAATTTAAATTTCCTGAAACACGGAAGCAGTATAAGCCAGAGCTTTATTCAACAGTTTTTCATCTTGATGCTTATCGGCTAAAACCAACACCTCAAAAACGGTCGAAGTGGAAAGAGAGGAAATAATAATTTGGCGGCAGATATCTTGAAGATCTACTACTGCATACTTATCACTTGCATAATACAGACCGCAGGCCTCTGCATAAGTGTATTCTTTTAACCGACCGGTGTACACGAAACGCAGAAAGTTTTCGAAAATGCAGGGATCGATATCCTTGACGATGGTTTCGTTCCCGCTGTTTTCAAGCATGGCATGTTGGAACATCTGGGCGAATACTGGAGATCTAGCCGAAAGAACACACTTATGAGCTCGGAATTCTCGGTCATCGCAGAAGAAAAAGAAATCTGAATGATCTTGCTTGTCGTAGAGTGACTGCATATCATTTGAGAATTTTGAGGAAGTTTTCGTGTCCAAATGCCCGGTCTCATCTGGATTAAGCAGTTTCGGTGGGCTATAAAATTCTAGTAATTCAGGAACACATTGCACTGATTTAGTTTCATGTTCTTTGCATTTTGAAACATATATAAAACAATGTACATCATACATGTATTTACGTGAATTAGGGTATAGAGGTAATAACGAGGTAACTGTAACTGATCTGCAATTAATTTCCATATTACAGTCAACTGCAATCGTCCGTGTAAGATTTTTATTTCTTCTACATTTTAATTCTACAAAACCTTTCAGTGTAATATTTTCTAATTCGCCATCTCTACACAGAATTAAGTCGCTCTGACGATCGATAATGAAATTCCACTGAATAACAATGCGAGAATTTAGAGGACGAAATGCCCGACTAGTCATAGAATAATGCGAGGCGCGTTCCCAGTGGTAAGCCAAATGATAACCCTCCATGCTTAAGTTCACTTCAAACACAGTAAATTATAACTCAGACAGTAATGCAGAAATCCAGCTTATGAATCCTTCAAGCCAACTGTAAGTTCACAGGATACGTTCATGAAAATAAGCACGCTGAATATGAAGCTCAATAGGCGAAAACAAACGAAGTTTATTCAAGCCGTCAGAACTACTAACACATAACCGAATCATCAGTCACAAAGTTCTCATTTACGTGTTCCACGTCCAAAATTTCGAACGCTATCAATCAATTCCATAAAATGAAGGGCAGCTGCGAGAAAACGATTAGAGTACCACCTTTTAATACTGGCGCACTTAGCAGTACGACAACGTTCAGAGAAATGTTTATATCATCACAGCGGTAACACACCTACAACCAAAGGGTTTGGTCACAACCGCATTTTTCCAATTTCGCAGTCTGTTAGAGGAAGGTTTTGGTTTAAGTTACAAAGGTTCCAGTTCTCAGAGTTTAGGTTCCGAAATAATTACGTCATCAGAGCATAGCCTTGAAGAGAAATCAGTTTCGGAATATCACGTGATTGAAATAGTAGGTCGAGTGCATGTTAAAAGAACGATGATCTACGATCGATCTCTTTCTCCACTATCGGCAAACTTTAATAAAAATGGAATTCGTTTATGTAATCTGAATCAAATTTATTCCCAAAATAATATAAAATCCACATAAGGGGAAAAATTCAATAGATTTATGGATATAAATTTTTAGCCGAAAGGAGCATTAGTTCAGGGCTATTATTCGTCGACTGACGGCGGTCACTCGACTATACTTTCATCATTTTGTCCACCGATGCTCTTCACCAGATGCAGAGTAAAAAGAAGCACTGCTTTCTGAAACTCTTAATTCACATATGAGCAGAAGAAGGGCTAATAATTTCGTTTTGGCATTTTGCGTCGATTGACTGTAAATGTTCGTATCACTTTTCTAACTGTTGCCACCAAATATTTTCGCCCTATGTTTAAAGAAATTAAATAATGAAAAAAATCTGTATAAATGTATGCATGTTTCTCGCATTGTGATAAAACGACGGTACCTAGAGCCATCCAATTTTGAATAACGTAATCCTGGAAGTTTGAATTTGGAATTTATTATCGATTTCATATTTTGTAACTAGAATGAAGAATGAAATTTTAAATGATGAATTAATGAAATTTTTATTAAGAATGAATGAATGAATGAATAATGAATGATGAATTTTTAATGAAATTTTCATTAAGAACCTCAACGATTTTAAAGCGAGCAATGGCAACACTGAACGGGAAAAAAAATATCTCCATCGCGCGACGCTGTGTATCGGAAATTCTAAATATATGCTCATTTTAAAATTGTTTTGCGATATTGATGTCGAATCGAAATTTATGGTTTTAAGTACGAAGAACATGATATTTAATCATAGAAAACGATAAAAAAGCGTCCCTTTGGGCGTAATGTAAAATCTGAAAGCTTTCAGTTTTTTTTTATTATATATTTTCTTAATAGTAAAATAAATATTAAGGGTAAAATATTTTGTAAAACTTCATGCCACTACCGTCGCATCAGCTATATAAATTTTCAGAAAGCAAATATTCATGGTCATCTGTCTTCACTCCATTCACTAATAAAAACTAGATATCTCAATTTTGTCAAAACAGGGAAATAGATTAAAAATTCCTTAAATGCTAGAAAATCTCAGTATAAAGATAAGCTTACATGCATGTTATGGTATAAATACATCTTCCCAAGAAAATTTCATGGAATTAAATTACATTCATAAAGAGGACAGCCTTCTATTTATACCAGTTCCGATTTTATGTTGTATCACGTTATCCAAACCATTCAAGAGGTAAGTGATTAGGCTCGTTTTGATTAATTTGTTTCTCCAAGTTCCAAGCCTATTTCGCTATTGAAATTGGACACATAAAACATGGAGCTGTACCCTATACATACATGCTACATATTACACATAATCTATGCAGAAACAAAGCATAGATAAAAATAAACAATTGTGACTTTTTAACCCCTTCGCGCCGGGTAGCACAAACGCGCGCTTATCGCGGAGGCCGGCAGTGTCTTACGCGAGCGTCCGTCCAGAGCCGGGGGCTTTTTTGCTATTAAGCCTAAATCCATGAAATTTCCGAAGTATCAACGCATTGTTTGATAATGCTCTATAGAGTATTTAAACGGCTTATGCTTTATAGATATTTTTATATATACTTTAATTACCTTATTTCTTGCTTCAGTTCATATTTTACACATTTTATTTCCATTACACACCATTTTATGACTTTTAACATTATACATCTGAAAACTAAATATATTACTTAAAATTCTCTTTTCGTATGAAAAATTTGAAAGTCCTCCGTTACATTCCTTGCACTCGTAATGAATCTCTACTCGAAATGAGAGAAGCATGACTCACATACACGTGTTTTTGATTATATAAACAAAAGGGGAAATAAATGTTTCCGAATCGCGTGCTTTATGACGTCTCTTTAAATTCGCACATGGTAGTTGTTTATTGTAAGTAGAGAAGTTTTATTTTCGCTAAAGCGATGGATATTTCGCTTTGCAGTTCAGTTTTTAGAAAATAATTAGATCTTGTTAGACGTGAATTCTTTCTGTTTTTACCGTTGCAATGTCGAAGCGTCGAAAATGTTTAACAGAGCATGAAATAGCAGAAATGATGCAAAATATTTCAGATATTGATTCTGAAACAGATTCTGATAGTAGTGATAGTGATACAATGATATATTCTGATCATAAAGAATCTGGAGAATCTAATGATGACGAGGACATTTCGGACATCTGTATGCCGAGTACGTGGAAAGCAAGTACTTCTCCATGGTCATCCATAATAGAAAATTTATCGGAATTACCATTTAAAGCTGTTCCTGGAATTAAAGTGGATAATTCAGTTGAAGAAGAAATTGATTTCTTTAGGTTACATTTTGATGATACAATAATGAAATTAATTACTGAAGAGACTAATCTGTATCAGAGGAGTAAATATCCTGAGGATGAATCTGGAGCAACTTCTTCGAAGTATTTACCTGTTACAAAGGAAGAAATGTTTGTTTTCTTTGCTCTAACAATTTTGATGAGTATTATAAAGAAACCCACAATCAAAATGTACTTTTCAATCAATCCCATGCTTGCAACGTCATTTTTTAATAGCGTAATGAGTCGTGATCGATACGTTGCAATTCTTAGATGTTTACATTTTACTAGCAGCGATGCCAAAAAAATCGGAAAGCTTCAACCAGTTTTAAATAAAATAATTGAAAATTTCAAGTCCGCTTACACCCCTGAGAGGAATATATGTATAGATGAAAGTTTATTATTGTGGAAAGGAAGACTTGGATTTCGCCAATACATCCCTTCTAAACGGTCGCGATATGGAATTAAACTTTATAAATTAAGTGAATCTAAATCAGGATACATATACAATTTTATCATTTATACGGGAAAAGATACGGCGTTAAAGGAAACTTCAGGATTATATGGGGAAAGAGATGTCAAATCTCTACTTGAAGAACTTTCTGGTCAAGGGTACCATTTATATACTGATCATTTTTTTATGTCTCCATCATTAGCGGACGAACTCTTCGGACTACAAACAAATACATGTGGGACTGTAATGAAGAGAAGGAAAGAAATGCCTGAAAATTTTCCGCCGCCCAAAATGAAAATCGGTGAGATGTTGGTTTTGCAGAAAAAGAACTTAACTGCTTTCAAAGATAGACGAGAAGTGCTAATGATATCAACTATGCATGATGCAAAAATGCGTGATACTGGTAAAAAAGATCGAGCAACATCTAATCCTATAATGAAGCCAGAGTGTATCGTAGAATACAACAAAAATATGGGAGGAGTAGATTTAAGCGATTCCGTCATTATTCAGTACCCATCTTTCAGAAAAACTGTTAAATGGTATAAGAAGCTTTTCTTCAATACCATGGATATGGCTGTATTTAACGCCAATATTCTTTTCAACAAAAAAAGTAAAAAAAAATCTTCCTCACCTGAATTATCGGCTTAATTTAGTTAATCAAATTATTTATCGGTATTCCTCTAAAAGCACCAATACTAATATCACGCCAAGATCAGCAGAATCATTAAATCCGCTCAGATTAATTGAAAGACATTTTCCAAAACTTTGTTCAGAAGAGACTGATAAGAAAATGAGACGACGATGCTTCGTTCGTTCACATTCCCGGAAAAATCCTCCGAAACGGCAAATGAGTTATTACGAGTGCAAGGAAAACGTAGGAATGTGTGTAGATCCCTGTTTTCAAATTTTTCATACGAAAAGAGAATTTTAAGTAATATATTTAGTTTTCAGATGTATAATGTTAAAAGTCATAAAATGTGTAAAATATGAACTTAAGCAAGAAATAAGGTAATTAAAGTATATATAAAAATATCTATAAAGCCGTTTAAATACTCTATAGAGCATTATTAAACAATGCGTTGATACTTCGGAAATTTCATGGATTTAGGCTTAATAGCAAAAAAGCCCCCGGCTCTGGACGGACGCTCGCGTAAGACACTGCCGGCCTCCGCGATAAGCGCGCGTTTGTGCTACCCGGCGCGAAGGAGTTAAATTAAAAAATTAATTCGACTTAGCTCTGTGCAAGCTAACTAATATAAAATACCCTAGCTCTGTGCAAGCTAACTTATATAAAATACCCATTTGCTTTCCTGACATAAGAAATGTATCTTCCGTGTTTTTAAGAATTCCACCGTATAAGGCATGCACAATTGAAGATGTTAATAAAGCGACTTCAGATGGCAAAGTTAATTTCACCCTATCTAATTTTTTAAGAAAACAAAAAATATCTGCTATATCTACTGAATGAATACTTTTCAACCAGGCCTGGCAAATATTACATTTCACCACGGTTAATCTTTCACCGAAGCATAACCTGAAGCAACCAGCACTGGTAAGATACCAGAAGAAACATTTTCTATTGAAAAATCATTAATTATTAAATTTGGATAATTATCAATATTCACAAATGTAAAGATAGAATCCTTATCATAATCTGGTAAAAGGGGCATTTTTGATGATGAAATTATAATATTGCTTTTAAAATGAAGCTTCTTCTCACTTTCTAATAATTGAAGGTGTAACCCCACGGCTCAATGAGCGCCACCTAGCGGCCGCCGCAAGAAAGACTGGCCAAAAAAAGGACTATAGCTTTCAGTCGACGTACTAGAATCACGAACTAAACATGGTATTCCCCGAGATTTACTTTGTAACTTAAATGTATAATTCTAACGTCCTTAAATGCAATGTTTTATCTTTATTTTTTCTTTTAATTGTGTTTTCTTAATTAAAGTTAATTTAAAAGCCCAGGTGAGTCTTGTTTTTGGTAGTTTGGTTATAGTTGGCCACCCAACGCGCGGCTCGAATGATTTATCCAGTTGGGAAACCAGGTTTTTAGGTACTATTTCCACCAGCGAAGTCATCACGCGAAGGTTATTTTGGAAATGGTATGAAGTACTGGTTTCATCTTCGCTCCGAAGATAACAGATAAGAGATTTTCACTTAATAAGCATTTAATTTAATAAAAATATAACAGATTTTCACTTAATACGCATTATAAAATTCTAACTTGGTAGCGTAATAGTTTATTTTGACGCGTAAGCGAACATTTTATTGGTACCCTCGGCGGGACATAAGAGACGTTAGTTTGGAATTCTAAAGTATAAAATGGAAGTTAAACGTATGCAGAGAAATCTTTTGTCTACTTGGATCAATTGAAAAACATTGGGATACGGTCACTTCTTTCAACAAATGAAGTTCTGAAAACCAGCTCATAAATTCTTCTTTTGTATTAGCATTGACTTCAGAGTCTCAAGGTATCTTTTCTTTCCACTTCCTTTGCAATAACAATTTGGGTATGAGCAAAATGGGACATAATAAACCAACAGGAACAAATATCTTATGAGTGACGGAAAGAATTGTTCTTTTGGACAAAGTTTCAAATTTATTGCTGTCTAACCAGTCCAGATTTATCATCAGCGTATCCTTTTTTCTATCCCATAAAAGTCCTAATATAGAAGTAAGTGGTTGAGGACCATTATCATTGGTGTACTGCCAACCTCTTAAATTGAATATTCCTTCACTCAGTATGGCTTGAGACGTCTCGATGAAGGGAGTATATCACATGTATCATTTAAGCTCGTTACTAAATTATCAACGTAGAAACTCGAAAGAAGAATCTTAACATAATCTCGATTATATCCGGCATCATTCAAATATTTTCCCAAATGATAATCCAAGACTGCTCCCGAAAGAAAAGGGCTGCTCTTTACATCAAAGACCAATCTCTTGAGTAGCATTACCTTGATTTCTTTACAGTCGCTATCATGCCACCAGAAGAATCTCAAATAATTTCGTTCTTCCGGCCGAACGCTCACTTGCAAAAAGGCTTTTCAATATCTGCAATAATACCATATTTAAATTCTCTAAATCTCAGAAGGAGACTTGGAATGAGTTCTAATAAATTAGGACCGGATTCTAGACACTAGTTCAAAGATGGAGATCCAATATCCCTAGCAGACTCGTCGAACACTGGACGTACTTTGGTAGTGCCATTTTCCTTGACTACAGGTCGGTGAGGAAGAAAGTGCTGGTGTGAAACATGCACATCTGAGACATCATCTATTATTCACAATTCAGTCCATTGTTTAAAGATATCATCATGGGTCTCAAATAATTTTTCTGAATTCAGCCTTTTTGTTGAGACTTCAAGTCTTCTTATCGCTATATTTTTGTTGGTAGAGAGGCAGATGATCGTCTTTCCACCGTAAGGCAACTTCGTACCGCCCATCATCCTTAATTCTTACAGTCTCCTGAAAATATTTCTTCGTAAGAAGTTCCTTTTTTTTGTGATTTTACTTCGACTGGATCGGATATTCCTAAGATGTCTAAAGAAAAAAGGTCAGAAATATTGGCATCTTTCACAAACATTGTTATAATCGTCATCGCCGTATCATCCCTTTCAGCATTCACTGGTGTTTTTCCTATCAGTGTCCAGGACAAGTACGTTTCTATGGCTAAAATACCACCAGAAAGTACTCTTTTTCTTTCGGTGAAAAGTCGACCAGCCACATCTGCACCAATTAAAAGATCAATAGGCCCTGATGAATCTTCAGTGTCATAAAACGGTATATTCATGGACTGGAGCTCATAAATCCATGGCCCATTTAAGGCAGAAGGTACTGCATCACAAATTGTATCTTGCTCATAAATATCAAACGTACAAATAAAAGTATCGTCTAAACACTTTAGCTTAGTCTTGTAGACATTATGTAAATTTTCTCGTGTTCGTTTTCCTCCAAATAGGGCGTAGCTCAAAATATGTTGTCTAGAAGTTATTAAGCCTAGAGTGGAAATTAAGTCCTTCCTTAAATATGACTTTTGAGAACCTGTATCATACAAAGCTCGAACACAAAGTTTACAATTATTTCCAATTAATTTTATCTTCAGGGTTTGCAAAAGTACTTGTGGTGTGTTGCTAACACTAGAAAAATTCGCAAAACTTTCTTCCTTGCTAGTTTCTTTTTCATTGCTGTTTAACATAGGCTTCTTAACATTTGTTTTATTTTTAAGCAGTTCTAAACACATAATTACGCTGGGATTTTTATGACAAATTGCACATTTATTAGAATTTTTGCATTTATTTGCACAGTGACCGGCTCTTAAACAGCGAAAGCAGTGCCCTTTATCCTTTAAAAGTTTTTGCCTTTTTGAAAATGGTATTTTTTTAGCTTTAAAACAATTAAATGAATCATGTTTTCCGCTGCAAAACACGCACTTCTTAGCGGGAGAATCAGCATTCAACAAACTTGCTGCCGTTGATGGTCGTTCGTGAATTGTTTTAATAGATTTAATTCCACAGGTCACTTCGTTCTTCAAACCAAAACCATAGCTAAACTTATGCGTTCTCTGCTTCTGATTTCAAAAATTTTAATAAACTGTCCAGTCTACATTTTGGGTCTGGACCATGGTCAAGATTTGCACTTCTTTGATAGGCTCTTAAAAAATCCTCAGGTAAGCAAGATTCAAATAAAGGATAAAGAAGTGCAGCACTTTTATCTGTAGTGACACCAAGGGTTTCCAGAGCTCGAATTTGTTGTTCCAAATTATCATATAATGCACATAAGTTATTAGAGGAATTACTGGAATTTGCATTTCTCAGGACCAATTTTAACAATTCTCTCACATAAACTTCCACCTGCAAGTCATTTCGACCAAAGCGAGCCTTCAAACATTCTATGGCGTTGGGATAATTAGCAGCTGTAGGGGGGAAACTTTCTATAGCCTCCCTTGCATGCGAACCCTCAACAGTGGCTTGTAATAAATATCGAAATTTATCACTGTCAGAAATCGTAGTATCTTTGTCAATTTTTTCAAACTGACTCCAAAAAAGTAACCATTCCTTAATTTCACCATCAAATTTTCGTAATTAAGGCTTTGGAAGTTTAAATGTACGTTTGCATGCATTCTCATTAACAGATTCATTCAAAATTAAACTTGAAGTACTTACGTTTCGTAGATTCTGAAGAATACCTTTTACTTTAGTTTTGATTCTGACGGCCTTCTCACGATAATCTTCAACAGCATCAAATTCTACTTCAATTTCGTTTTCGGACAGTGTGCTAAGAAAATGTGTGTGCGTATCTTGAAAACGCTGAGCTTTCGAAACAAAAACATTAAGCTCGAACTTAATTCAGAAGAATCTGTTTCACTTTTCTTCAAAATTTCTTCTAAAACGTTGAAGGATTTTGTAAACGCAGCTCTATGAATCTTCCTTTCAAGTTTAATAGCTTATTTAACTTCCATTTTATACTTCCAAACTAACGTCTCTTATGTCCCTCCGCAGGTACCAATAAAATGTTCGCTTACGCGTCAAAATAAACTATTACGCTACCAGCGTATCATGGACTGTTAAGAAACTAATAAAAATGTTCTAAAGTATTCATTTATTTGCTGAAAAGATGTTAAATAAAATATCATTCATGTAAATAGCAAGTTCTTTAATAAACCTAACTAACTACACGCACATATTTTGCTAATTCTATCAATTGTTTTGGTGCCACTTCCAAGAAACTAAATTAACAATACATATTAGTGGCCAAAGCTAGAGTGGCTTCTGTGAAACCCATGACTATCCCTCGATTGGAGCTGATGGCTGCTATGGTGGGAGATCGTTTGTGTGAATCTGTTCGGGAAGGGCTTCAATGGAAAGGTGTTGAACAGCATTATTGGGCTGACTCTACGGTTGTTTTAGGGTGGATTCAGCGAAAAAGACTCTTGGACGGTATTTGTGAAGAACAGAGTAAATGAAATAAATAGTTTAACGGATCCTCTTGCATGGAAACACCTTCCTGGGATACAGAATCCAGCTGATTTGCCTTCTCGAGGAAGTTCCGCTAGACAACTGTTATCAAGCAAATGGTGGGAGGGACCCATTTGATTATTAGAGCTCTCATCTAACTGGCCCATCACAGAACAAAATTTTGATGAACATTCTATAACTAAGAGAAAAACAAAATCTCATGAGCATTCTTTTATCTGTTCTCTAAGTTACTCAAATAATTGTAGCTGCAAATCTGATAAAAAGAAAAATAATGGATACAGACATTACGGATCAAGTTGGTACTATTATTATTTTTCAAACTATAATAAAGTGATACGGTTAATTTCTTGGATAAAAAGATTTATCTTTAATTGTCTAAATGCAAAGTCTTCACGAATTATTGAGGAGTTTTCTTTGGGTGAACTGACGAGACATAAAGTCAGGAAAAAGAACTTGGGGTTTTATGCAAATATAGCTGAAATGCATTTTGCTTTTGCTGATCAAACACCTTTGCTTCCTGGTGCCTTCACTAACTATCCATTAGCTCTTCCAGTTCGTCTTCTGAGTGATGGATGTGGTAGAAATATGACCCTGTTTGTTATTATGAAGAGATACAGTTGCAACTTAAAAGAATATTTGAAAAGAATGGCTGTCTCTGGTTACAAAGTATTGCTACTGTTTACTCAGCATTCGGAAGCTCTAGTGCACTTGCTTCAAAATATTACTCACCGGCATTTAAAGACTGACAATATTTTATTAGATTTCCAGTATGCAGCCTCCTCTCCTACACTTGCAATAACTGACTTTGTATCCTATTTTGGCGGTCTCTATTTGGTTTACAATTCATATGATTCTGAGAAAGGTGAAAATATAGCATAAATGGCACCAGAAGTTGTAAATGCTGAAGCAGGTCCTTTCTCAGTGATTGATTATTCGAGATCAGATTTATGGATAGCAGGAACTTTAGCATATGAAATATATGGAGGAGCCAATCTTTTTGTTCTGTAAATTCTTGTTTGAAAAATGATTCATATGATGAAAGTGATTTGCCCCCTCTTCCATCAAATGCATCCATCCAGTAATACAGAAAGTGGTCAGAAGAATTCTGCATAAAAACCAGAAGTGGAAGAGAAGTCAGGCCTATCCAAAGACTAGACTATGGACTTCGTGAAAGTTTGGACTTTAACTTAGTTCTTTTATATTTTTCCTTTTAAATTTTTCTTTAACAGTTAATACTTTAATAATATGGAATGGAATGTGTCGTTAAAAACGAAACAAAATCATATATAAAATATATATAAGCTCTAGATGTTTCCTTTTAGATATGTTGCACTTTAAGAATTTATATTGTCTTACGTTGTTTTAAATAATTGATTTCTATTTGAATTTTCTGTTTTTTTTTTTAATTCTATGTCCTAATTGAAGACTAATTTTGTTTTCATTGAAAGTCGACAACAACAAAAAAAAAAAAAAAAAAAAAAAAAACTTACAAATGTGTAGTAATTGTTTATCTAAAGTACTTTGAAGGTCAACAACCCTTAACAGTGAAATGAAATACGAAATAGTGTTTTGTGGTCGTTTGCGTTTTCAGTGCTCTTCTCATTCAAAGAATGAACATCATCAGAAGTGATGTTGAAGTGATATTAAGTTTCAGTTACAAAGCCAGTGTTTTTTCATCGAGTAAATTAAGTTAAAAAAAAAAAAAAAAAAAAAAAAAAAATACCATGTTCTTCGCACTTAAACCATAAAATTCAGTTCAACAGCAATATCGCAAAATAATTTTAAATTGAGCATATCTTTAGAAATTTGGGTACACGCTCTCACGCGCTGGAGATAAAAATGTTTTTCGGTACAACGTTGGTATTGCTGACTTTGAAATCTTTGAGTTTGTTAATGAAAAATTCGTTAAAGTTTTAGAGAATATTGTTACGAATTTCACATTTATTTGGCTATTTATTTAGAACTGTAATTAAAATTCCTTTTTATTTTCCCCTGCAACGCACGCAGACGATTTTTGAAGAGAAAGCTACGTCAAAAAAAAACAAAAAAAAACATGCATACATTTATGCAGATTTTTCATTTTTTTAAATTTAATGCAGAGCGATAACATTTAGTGGCAACAATTTGAAAAGTGATTCAACGTTTTAATGATTCAACGCAAAACGCCCAAACGAAAGTAATAGTCCTTCGGGACTAAATCCCTTTGGACTAATAATTTTGCATTTATTAGTAATTGTGTTGTTTTATGATTTATTGATGGTAATATTTTACTTAAATCATTTTAAGATGAAAGTTAATAATTTAAAAATCTTATGATTTATTTATAGTGTAGTTTCGTATATTTGAGATAAAAAAATACTGAATTTGATAAAAAATTAAGGAAAACATTTTTAAGATTTTACTTAGGAAATTGCTTGCTTCATTTTAATCAGCTCTTCTTTATGTTTGTGGAAAGATGCTTCCGTTTTAGAGTCCCACGGAATATTATTTAGAACACTCTGTTTCGTAAGGTTTGTTAGAGGCAAAACTATTTCAGAAAAATTTGGGATATAATCCCTACAATTATAAGGTATATCTCCCACATTCTTAGCGTGCCTTCGTGGTGTAGTGGTCAGCACACTGAGCCGGTATTTCAGAGGTCCGTGGTTCGATTCCTGGCGAAGGCCTTGCATATTTTTCATGACTCCTGCTTCCAAATAATACTAATGTCTCTACACTGGCGCCCGAACTAAAAAAGGTGGTGGATGATGATTCTCTACCACCGCGATTTGGCGATTGAGTCCCCAAAACCCCAGTCGCCCTTTAAAAGGGGGAGTATATAAGGTATTTCTCCCGCCTTCTTCGCATGCCTTCGTGGTGTAGTGGTCTGCATGCTCGACGCGTAACCGAGAGGTCCAAGGTTCGATTCCCGGCGAAGGCGTTGCTCATTTTTCATGTCTCTTGTTCCAAAAAATGCCTAATGTCTCTAAGTGGCGCCAGAACTAAAAGGGTTGTGGATGATGACTCTCCACACCCAGGATTTGGCGACTAGGTCCCCTAAAACCCTAGTCGCCCTTTAAAAAGGGGAGTATATAAGGCATATCTCCCACATTCTTAGCGTGCCTTCGTGGTGTAGTGGTCAGCACACTCAGCCGGTATTTCAGGGGTCCGTGGTTCGATTCCCGGGGAAGGCCTTGCATATTTTTCATGACTCCTGCTTCGAAATAAACCTAATGTCTCTACACAATAACTTGCTAGCTCTAAAAGACTTCTGACTTCTTTTTCAGTGGCAGGCTTAGAAAGATTCCGGATGACTTCTACTTTTTTCTAATTCCTCGGCCAATTAGATTAAAGCAAAACTTCTAATATAAATAGCTACTAACTGCGTTGTCTCTCTCTTTTTCGCACTTCGCTTTTACAGCTGGCAACGTGTCGCTTAACCTCTGTTAGCTATTCTCCATTATTTGAGATGTAATAGCTTGTTTAAAAAGCATAATTATGTTGAATTCGAGGACGAGCGAGGAGAATATTGTCAAAAGTGTTTTTAATCTGATTCCGAGAAAAAATAACCGCATTGCTACAATTATATAAGATGGCACGCTAAATTAAGATAAAGCACTTCAAATTGAATAGGACAGGAAGGGGAAGTAGCCAAATTAAAATGAGGAGTAAAATGAACGAAATAGCTATCTCGTTACATTGGCGAGATATCACCAAATTTGCCGTGATTCTGGCAACATTTTGGTCCCGTCCGTTTACTGTAATTGAATACTTGTAATTAATACTTATATGTAACTGTAACCGTATCCGTCCCTGATATGCCTTCCAGTAATTTCTAGAAGTGGAAGGTACTACAGATTTCTCGGCAGCCGGGGAAAGACTATAAAGAGCGGAGAGAGTGTCAGTTTCTCAGTTGTTAGTTCACAGCAACTTCGGGGTATTGAGATATTGGTTTTTCAAATATGTTACAGCTCATGCAATTCTGAGACTGCTATTTCTTTCAAGCAATTCTAAATGTAAAATTAGGGAAAGCAACAAAGTTTGTGTTCGGCGTAGGGTTCAGACCAGATTCTTTTCATTTCGATGGCAAACAGGATCCTCTTTATTAGAAGCAAAGAAATTTGGAACGAAGGTATCGGTATAGGTAAGATAGTGCCGCGATATTGCGAATATCACAATATTGTTGCGAAAAATTCGGCGGTTGCGCCTGTATGTAAGCTTTCCGGCATAGCACTAGGGTTGCCATAAAATAGTGTATGGTAGGGTTGCCAGATTGGCGACTTTATCGCCCATTTGGCGATCAAATCGGCGACATCCCATGGTCCAATCGGGAAGCTTCTAGAATAATTTCCTGTCGAGATATTTCTCGAAACCTGTGGAACCTAACGAAAAGCTATATAAACCCTTGCGTTTCTGAGAGCCGGCAGTGTCTGATTAGTTGTGAGCAGTGTGATTAATTGTGAGAATAGCTGCTTACTGTGAGTGCTAAGCTGCGCGAGAGTTTTGTGAACGGAAAGCGATCGAGATAGTGCTTTGCCGTGAAGCTACCTTTACAGTATAGCTTGACAGTGTATTGGTGGTTGTTCCACGGTGTTTATTATAAGTTTAGTGTTGCCGTGAAGCTACCTTTACAGTTACAGCCTGAAGCTGTGTTGCTGATTGTTTCAGCGTATTTATTGTAGATTTTCGACGCTTTTAAAGGTCATTTTGGAACTGTGCTGTAAATAGTGATTCTTGTAAATAAATTGTGCTTTTTATTGTTCTGCATCGTGTTTTCATCGGATACTCTCAAATCTACGAACCCGTAAAACGCAACAATATGTCCGACTCAATACAAATGTTGCCCTAAAGGCACTTTACATAAAAATGAAAGCCACGGTGCAGTTTATACCCAAAAGAAAAAAAACGAATGAGAAGATAGCGCCATCTATCTGCAGAAATAGTGGTGAAAATTGAAAAAATTAAGTTAACTGAATTTAAAAAGTCGTTAGGAAGACTAGATTGGAAGTCATTAACTAAAGGAAATAAATCTTTGTGAATGTGAAAAGTTTCAAGAAATCCAAGAAAAAAGCTTTTTGGATGATTTTTGCAAACTTAAAGTCAAAATTATGATTAAATTTCCGACTATGGTTAGCTGTCGAGAGCTTGCTAATTTCCCTTTTTGGACATAAGATTCGTATTCCTTTATGCGAAACTTTAACGTTGTTTTAGTTAGTCAGAAATGGAATCTTTAAGAATCGAACTATGGATTTTATTGATAAGCGAAACGATGATTTAAAAATTGAACTTCTGAAGGTCCCATGCAATTTTTTAACTGGCAGAAGGATGAAGTGGAAGCGCGACAAGGTTATTAATGCTATTTGTAATAACGGAATATGTCCTTTGAAAGCAAGATGAATTTTTTTTAAATGCTTTATCAATGACCACGAGAGAAAATCCTTGGTCAGTAATAAATGATTTCAAATAATTGAGCTCATTAGCAGGCAAAGATTCGGTGGAACAAGCCTTGAGAGTGCAAAATACATAATAGTAAAACGAAGCCATTTTTTTCCGTGACTTAGTATGGGGAGACAAACAGAAAAGGGGTTACTGTAAACAGTAATGCTGAAATCAGATTCCCTGTGGATAATAATTTATTTAATTATTAACTTTAACTTCAATCCAGTCTTTCTTAACACTTTTAAAATTCTATTAAATTAATTTTTCAATTTTCGTAACTGTTTCTGCCGACAGGTGGCACTACCTTCTCGCTCGCTTTACTTCTTTTGGGTATAAATACAACTGTGGTTTGCCCTTCGTTGCAGATTTCTTTGATAATGTTTAAGAGGGACCTGTATCTGCTTGCCTCGAAATCTATAGAACTTTGACTAAAATCTATGCCTGTTGCTTTGACTAATTTTCGTTTCTCTTTTATCTTGAGTATTTTGGTGAATTTAAATTTTAAAAAATTTTGAGCGAGGTGATAATAAATGGTACGGAGCTGCGTGATATTTAATTCTTCACGAATCCTATTATTTCTTATATTCCATGGAGCGTTTATATTATTTCTACGCGCATTCTATTATTTCTACGTGAATATATCCAGACAGGGCAGGCATGGAATTATTTTTCTTTTTTATAATAACTGTATTAGGCCGCGCAAGCGTATAGTAATGAAAAAAATATGAAAGGGTTCACATTTTAAGGACCGCTGAAAAGGGCGCTTTTAAGATGAATATAATTTATGAGGCCAGATTATCCATAGAGATGGCCCAGGTGAAGAAGAGAAACATTTTAGAAGACAGAAGATGAATATTCATTAAGACTGACATGGGAACGTTCAATAACTTCTGTGCATTTGAAAAGTGAAAAAATATGCAACGTTATTCTATATAAAAAAAATGGAAAAACTTGGCAGTAATGAGTGAATATTCACTTCATATGTGGTACATTCATAGCTTGTAATGCGCTATAGCAATACCATTACTAGTGGGGTCATCACATTACAACGTCAATGTTTTCTTCTATCGGGCGCAATGGGTTGGGGGGGATTGCAGTCAAAGCTGTATGTAAGTAAAGCGTCGACACTTCAATGGGAGAAATTGCGCTTCGAAACGAGCGCAGCGCTCGTAGCGGTGGCGATGTGGAAACACAATCAGTAAAACTGCGCACGCTCCTTTTCTTTTCAGTCATTGGTTGTTTTGATTTGGTTGTTTGTTTGATTCTACCCAAATCTTGTTAGCTTCTAACCTGCTTTGTTGGTTGTGCAATTTATAACTTATTAATTTTGTACTTTTTAATTACAAAAGGCTCTTTTGAGAACCAATTTTTTTTTAAATTTTCTCTAATGGCATATCGATACTGCGGATTTAAGGATTTCAAGAATAAGATTTCATCGAAATCTGATGGAATACATTTCTACACGTTTCCTTGAGACGATGCGTACTTAAGGAAGTAATAAAGAAGAGTTTTAGGATATGTATTGTTGAAATTAAAGGTAAAAAAATCTGATAATTAAAAGAATTATTCCCCTATATTTTATAATAACGCAGGTACAAGTTTTAAATAATATTTTAAAAAAATTGTTTTTATTCCCTTTCAGAAATTTTCAAAGAAAGTTATGTACTATTTAATGTATTTCACTATTAAAATAAAAAGAGCGCTAATTTGAAATGGACCTGATTGAGCATTGATTACAAATTGACTTGGATTTTTTTCATTTAAAAGATAAAAGATGCCTCAGAAGCTAAAAAAATCATGTCATATTTGAGAAAGTATTTTAGGTAGAAGCTCTGTAAATGGAGAAGAAATAACAATAAACTTTGCTTAAAAATATATTCTTTTCGTATACTTAGGACTCTGAAATACTGTACAAATAGAAAATATATACATTTATATATATAATTACGACGCAATTGCAAAATATTTACATCCAATCGTGTCAAAACTCATTGCGGCCTCTCCATCTTACTTTTAACCTCGATGACGTCACTGCAGAGGAGAGGAGGAGGAGGGGAAGAGATTTAGTTTACATCGCCACCACTGCAATGGATTGGCGCTGCAATTTG
>KK118855.1:82375-101749 GCA_000611955.2 Stegodyphus mimosarum
TCTCTTTCACTTTTTTTTCTTTTTCTTCCCCCCCCCCCCCAGTTTTTCTCTCTTCCTGGCTCACCTAAAGAAAGCGGAAAGAAATTCAATTAAAATATTTCAGCGAATTCAACGTCATAAATGCAGTTCAACGTAAAGAGAGAGAAAGTGAGAGGAAGGAACAAAATTTAAATTAAAATCATAGAATGGGCTTCGCATTAAAGTATTGGAGTTAGCATTTTGCGGGAAAAAAGTTGCTACGATTGCGAAAGCTCTAAGGAGTGTTCCTTAAATGTTTATATTTCATGATTTTTTGTTCGAAAGAGCTGCTGAAAAACAGGTGTAGAAACATTAAAAAGAATTACAAATAAACATATATTTTTTTTTTAAATGTAAAAGGAGAAAACTAGTTGATCATATTAGTCGCTTGCGAGGCCAGCTGCCTATAAGAAAGAAAGTACATGTAATGATTTCAGCGAGTCCAGAAAGCACTATTTCATAAAAATAGTTAATGTTTCTAATTAGATATCTCATGATTTAAATATATCTTTATTTAAATACATCTTTATTTAAATCAGTCAAATTAAAAAGAAGAAAAAGTACAGAATGGCACTGATTGATTTTAAATCTGTTGGTTTAGTCATTAGTAACACTTATGATTTCCCGAAGGGAAATCGATTTATTTACAAATTACGCCGTGCTTAGTTAGTACGTAGCGTATTCGGAAACTAAGTACCGTTTCATTCTAGCGCCGTCGCAGCGCTGTGGTAGGCGTCCCGCTCATGCGCACTAGTCCTTCTTGTTCACTGACTTTCAATTGTCGCCATTTTGGTTGCTCTATTTTGTGTTTTCAGTTTGCTGTGCACATTCAAAATGTTTAAGACAATTAGTTCTCCCGCTGACTGTGAGATTCGTGCCGTGATTAAATTTTTGAACGCGAGGAATGTTAAACCGGCCGAAATTTATCGTCAAGTGACAGAAGTTTACGGTGAATACGTGATAAGTGATGGAATGGTGAGAAAGTGGGTAAGAATGTTTAATGCAGGTCGAACAAATGTCCACGCCGAGGCGCGGAGTGGTCGGCCTTCTGTTATCACCGATGATTTGGTAAGGAAAGTTGATGAAGCAATTCATGAGAACAGACGCTTCACAATGACAACTCTTTCAGAGGCATTTCCACAAATTTCACGTACTGTTTTGTTCGAAATTGTGTCTGACCGCTTGAATTATCGCAAACTGTGTTCCCGATGGGTTCCAAAAATGCTCACTGATGTTCACAAAACAAAGCGACTTGGTAGTGCCCTGACATTTCTCACGCGGTACAGTGATGAGGGAGAAAACTTTTTAAACCAAATTGTGACAGGTGATGAAACTTGGGTGTGTCATTTCACACCAGAATCGAAACAACAATCGATGGAGTGGAGACACACTCATTCTCCGAAAAAACAAAAGTTCAAAGTGACAATGTCATCACAAAAAATCATGTGCACTGTCTTCTGGGATAGGAAAGGCGTTTTGCTTACTGAATTTCTTCCCAGAGGTGAAACCATTAATGCGGCACGATATTGTGAGACTTTAACAAAACTAAGGCGTGCCATTCAAAACAAACGAAGAGGAATGCTCAGTAAAGGAATTGTGTTGCTCCATGACAATGCTCGGCCCCATACTGCTGGTGTCACTCAATCGTTAATTCGACAGTTTCATTGGGAGCAGTTCGATCACCCGCCGTACAGCCCGGACTTGGCGCCGTCCGACTATCACTTGTTCCTGCACATGAAGCGCGAGCTTGGTGGCAAGCGCTTTGGATCTGACGAGGACACGAAAAATGCTGGGGAGTCGTGGTTATCGAAACTGGCGGGAAGTTTCTTTGACGATGGTATACAAAAACTGGTCACCCGCTATGACAAGTGTTTGATCATTGGCTGAAACTATGTTGAAAAATAGTTTAAGACATGTATTTTCATGTAAAAATAAAATTGGATTCGAAAAAATTGTTTTACTATTTTTTTTTAAGCGCTACTTAGTTTCCGAATACGCCTCGTATATCAAACTAGCTGTGTGCCGCTTCAGTGGGGTAGACTGGACTAAGGCGATGAATGTAAAGAAACCGATTGCCGCCTGGAAGATAAACATGTTTTATTTCGGGCAGAGACAGAACACTGTTTTTAAATAGCTGAGTTTATTGATCAAAAGAGACCGCTTCTGACATTGCGGCCTTACTTATAAATTATTCAAACTTAATTGTCCACATAATATAATTCGATTTATCTTTTCTTTTTCAAGACAACATTCAGCGTCCGCATTGCACAGCCGATTAAAGCAGGTGTACCCCAAGGTTTAGTTCTAAGTACGTTGTTATATGATATACATACTTATAACATTCCACAACACACTATAATTCAGTTGGCATTCTTCGCTGACGATACAGCTATTCTGACACAAACCGAAACACTTGAAAATATTTACTGTCACTTTATTTTGCTTTGCTAGAAAAATGGCTTACAGATTCGAGAATTTGAATTAATGTTAACAAATCAAATGCGATTCTTTTCGCGATGGTTATTTATTCAAAATCTGAATTAAAAACACGAGAAATACTTATTTCATTTCAACTTTCCGGACATTTTCTCTTCTATTAATAATATCTGCATTTCCATGCATAAGATCCCAATCCGGATATAAATTCCTCGGATATGTATAGGATTTCTTACCAGTGTGGTTTATTTATTCTAATCAAAGTAAGTGAGCTTTAAATTTCGTGCTAGGGAACATGAGGCATATGTTAGGAAAAAAGAAACGCAAATTCTCTGTTGCCCAACACTGTTGGTCAGAAAATCGCATTTCCCATTTTCCAGCAACTAAAATTATTCGAAAAACATCTTTCGCTTTCGAATTAGATTTTCTCTGTGCGTTTTTATTGATTAAGATTTAATTGTTTTTATTGATCTTTTTTGATTAAAGATAAATCTTACATATTGCCGAATGGCATCAGTCTCGCTCGCTGGAGAAAAAAATATTTTATTTACAATAATATTGCCACTGCTCATCAAAATCTCATTAAATTCCCATAAAATGTAAAATATATAAATTAATTAAAAAATAAAGTAAAATCTGAAAGCTTTGAGGTTTTATATTACGCCCTTCTGTGCCAACGCTCCCTTGGGCTAAAAAGGAAAGAAAGAAGAGAAGAAAATCTGAAAGAATTCTGATTTTAACATTGCACCAGAGGATATGTTAAGTTTTTTTACGCTCTCACTGAGCATAGCAGGTCACCAATCTGCTCGTGACTCACTCCTGGTAACAATATTTTTTTTGTCTTATTAGCTTTATTATTAAACAGCGTTTTTTTCGCTCTTAGGCGACATACAATTCAATAGCAAAATCACAAAGTACGTCTTCAGAGGTCCTCATACAGTTTTCTTATTCGCTGTATTATTTCTTTAGAAAGCCGTTCGTGCCGCCAACCGCCTAAACAGTTATCATAAGAAAAGAAAAAATATATGATGATTTTAATGTGTCTTCCTAGCGTCATTTCATAAAAATATTTAATATTTCTAATGAGACATCTCGTGATTTAAGTGCATTTTCATTTAATTTAATCTGATTAAAAAGTAGAAAAATATTTTAAAGAAGTGCGTTGAGAAGTTTTCAGTCACTTCGTTTGCAATTTAGTAACAGAAAGATTAAAAATCAAATATCCTACGCTTTATGGAATGGCAAAACGCTAGTACTTGGAGATAAGTACTATATTTGAGTCAGTGGCAATGCATTATTTTCAAAAAGCCGAATTTATTACGGATTTAAAAAATGTAAGTATTTTACATTCTACCGAATGGTAACAGTCGGACGTGCTGGAGATAAAAATGCTTTCGAATTTTGAATTGTGTTGCCACTTCACGCTTCCAAATGTCCGAGTTTATTGAAAAAATTTCGTTAAATTTATACAAAATTTGAAATAACTCAAAAACAAATTCGAAATTCAAAATTTGGGCCATGTTCGAATGGAATACTACGCATATTAAATATTTGGTAACTCTTATGTTTTGCCTATTTTCCACAAAGCGACGAACATACGTATATAAATACGTACATATTTTTTTTCTTTTTTTAGTAACTATTTTAGGTGGCGCCAGAGGCTAGTTATTCCTATACAGGAAATAAATTTGAAACGTATGTTTGCACTGAAAATCTTTCTTTTCCTTGAGTCCTTATGAAAATAAATATATCTTTCCAGATTTACCGCACATTCGGAACGGAGAACGGAGGTCATCTAAAAGTGAAGCTGGAATGTTTACAATCGCGAAAAGGCTGAGAATGGCTCTCAACGGAACAACGGAAGGATTAGATCCGGACTACTTGGGGATCTGAATCTCGAGATTAACTTCAGAAACGCCTCGCCTTTTACGGTGAGTTCTCTCTATTTGAACCTTTCCCACAGAGACTTTCTTACCTGTCTAAATTCACTGAGTAATTTTGTTCTCAATTATTGGCCTACCTGCGTACAATACGTGAACCAGCAGAGCCTGCGAAGTATTTGGAGGAGATAAGACATTTAATATTCTGTTTAAAAATGTGATTATTGAGTAGTCCAGGGTCTTAATACCGCCGGGGCCCGAGCAAGAGCCCCGGGCCCCGAGCTGAAAGGGCTGTGGAGTGAGGAGAAAAAATATATATCTTTTTATTTTGAAAAAAGCTGAAAAGTTAGATTTTGCTAACGATATTCATATTTCTCTTTTCCAGAAAAGTAACTGTTTATCTAATTACAAAAATTAATAACGTCAAAGGATTTGCAGAATTTTTTATAATAAACTAGCCGCTGCGTGGCCAGCCTTCGTCTGGCTTTTAAGTGTACCAGAAAAATGCCTAAAGAGAACACCAAACATTAAATTTGAAAACTGCACAGAATTTTACTCTGCAGAACAATTTTATCGAAAAAGAAACAAACAACAACGGAAAAAAAATTCAGTTAAAAATGCATTACATATAAAAAGCATACAACGAAATAAGCAATATCCCTTAACACAAATATTAATTATCCTAATAAATAAATTAACCAACTTCCCTTTGCAAAATCTTAAGAACTCAAATGGTATAAACAGATTAAGAACTTAAACAGATTAAAAAATATCATGCAAAACGTTTTTATCATTAAAATTTTATATAATTAAAACATAATATTACAATGAAATAAGCAATATCCCTTGATACAAATGTTAATTATCCTAATAAAGTAATTAAACAATTTACCGTTGCAAAAAGAAACAACTTTTTAATTTCTTAAACTTTTCAGTCTCTTAAAAACAGTAACATAAGAAATACGATGAAAAATTGTTGCCAAACCGAAATTTTTAAAAGAATGAAACTATTCAAAATGATGCAATTTCATCAAAAATCTATCAACAACAATAAGAAAGGAAAATTGTTGCCAAAACTACATTTTAAAATATCTGAGATGTGAGAAGTGTATTCGGAAGCTTCATTTAAAAAATTTTAAAAAAATACAAAATATTATTATTTTTCCAAAATTCTTTTTTTAAAAGGAGTCGAAAGGATTAAAGTTCAACGTGTCCAAAAATCAAAGGAAAATAAACAGCACATTTTTTAAAATAAGTTTTTTTAAAAAAAATTCCGCTGAAAAGGTGTTAAGCTCACCTTCCTAAATAAATTCGTATTTAATCGATTTATTGAAATACGAAATTTATTTTAAGTTCGTAAAATAGCTAAGTGTCTACGCTTCACGACGATGTAAAAATGAAATGTATAGAGTGAAATCTCGCTTTCCTGTAGCCCATTATGTCTCAAAATGACGCGATTTGGTCACAAAACATAAAATAAAAAAAAATTCTAATTCGAATTTCGAAAAAATCGCTTCGAGGTGCACTGACTCTTGTGTAGATACACCTATGTACCAAATTTCGTGGCCCTGGGTATATTAGCTTACTCGCAACTCGAACGAAAGACACACACACACAGACTCTTTGTTTTATTATATGTAGAGAAGATTACAGTTTACTTTTATGGAGTTTGCCTGATAAATGTGTTACGGGGAATGTATGAGACGCCGGTATTCTTTAGAATGCCCAGGCATTTCATAGAGTGCCTAGTGTTTTTAGGCGAAATGTGAAACATGAGTATTATTATATACGTTATCTAAGCATTGTCTGCAGTATCTAGGCGTTTTATAGAACTATAAATACTACTTAGGCAATGTATAAGAAAAGATCACGGTAAGGTATTAGAAAACTTGCTTCCCTCAAAGATACAATGTTTTTTTTTTTTTTTTTTTTTTTTTTTTTAAAAAAAAGGGGGAAGACGACTATTAGATAAATTTTATAAAACACGTTAAGAAAAATGAAAATTGTGCGAAACAAAGTGTATGCCTTTTTTGGTAAAGAAGACGATGTATAAAATGTATGGAATTATAGAATGAATGTGTTAAATGTATGTATTATGTATGGATTTTCGAAACGAATCGGACATGTATTTCAAACTTTGGCGGTTTGTTATTTGGCATTCCATACAATGCCTGGGAAAGGTATGAAATGGTAATCGTTTAATGCATTTTATAGAATGGCAGTTTTCGGCATTCTATAAAATGCCTAGGTATTCCATAGAATGCTGACATACATTGCCGTGACATTGACATACGCACTGTAGCACTATATGCTTAACTAATGCTGTGATTGTAGATAAGGCTGAACGATCATTCTCAAAAGTAAAATTAATAAAAATTATTTGCGAAGCAATAGGGGGCAGGAAAGAGTCTCCAATTTAGCTTTGCTTTCAATTGAAAGTAATCTACCTTGATAAAATAATTAAGGAATTCGCTTCGTTAACAGTTATAAAACAGAAATTTTTAGAATTCAAGTATAAAAATAAAGTGTACTGAATAGTTTGTCCTTTATATTTTTACCTTAATTACGTATATTGCATATGTTTCACATTCGGCTCTGTATGACGTCGGATAGCTTCAGGTGTCATTAAGTTAACAGGGCTAACAAGACAAAACAGAAATCGAACATAGTATAAAACACACATATCAACGTGATTTATCACGACTTGACAGGAATGAAAAATAATTTATAATAGCATACATTAAGGAGGTATTTATCGAAACGTTTTTCATTTGATTCAAGTGTATGAAGCTACTTTATTAAGGAAATGTTGAATCAGAATTGGAAGAAAAAAAAATGGTTAAAGTTAGGAGAAAGAATGACGAGGGGACTCCATCTTTTGCTCCGTGCATCGTGGCCCCCCATCTGTCTAGTTAGCGGTCCTTCAATAGGCGTGTTAATCGTACTCTCTTTGGTAACATAAATTCTGATAAGAAACCTGGCGACTTTCTCGCACAGGTGTCGCTACCAGCACAGAAGAAGAATACCAGCACAGAAGAAGGGCAAAAATAACCCTTTATTATTCGTCAAACACTAAACAGAAAGCAGATACTTCGTGCTTACAATAACACCGACAAATTGTGGTGGAACTTAACAATCGTTACACAGTAAATTCAAAGATAAAGAGTAGTGCTGGACTAACAATTTGAGTTAAGGCTAACTAGGCTGATTCAACAACGTACCCGGCGGCATACTTATTTAAATGGCCGAAAAAGCGGTATCAGCAACTCCGCGTAACAGCATGAACAGACTCGTGCGCTGGCTAGCGAAAACGCACTCTGAATAAACTATAAGATTCATCCGTTTAAATACTCACTTCACTTAACTTTAAATTTGCATCCTGACGAGAAAATGCGAGGGGAAAATGAGAGGTTCAGGAAAGGTGTCAAACTTAAAATAATTTGTTACGCAAAATAAGGGAAATCCTACAGACGTCGCTGGATGTTATCACGCTTGTCTACGGTTATTTTAGTAACATTACCGAATGATAACATCACAAAGAATGTCCTTCAAAATAACAATAGAATTGAACTGCAGTGTACTCACAGTTATTCGGGTGCGGATTATCTGTGCGTGCACGCACACTCAACACTGCGCAGAGAGTGAGTAAAAACAAACAGGCGTTGAATTGCGTCTTTAGGTTTAGTTTCGACGATAACCTCCTAGAATTCGTTTTGGAAGTGAGTAGTCGAAGGCGTCGTTTCGGTTGGTCACCGGGTTTTTTTGCTTCGTACGTATTTCCTTATTATTAATTTAAAAGTTGGTTTAAAATTTTAAATCTAAATGAATAAAGAATAAAAAAAATAATAATAATGAAGAAGAAGTAGGATTTTTTTAAGAATTAAGCACATACAATGTGCATGAAAATTGTTAGTTTGGATTATCGGAGTGTTTCAACTATCCGTGACCTACCCTGGCATCAGCTAATGGCTTAAGCGGATAAGCGAAAGTACACTGTAATTTAATGTAACTACACTGGTTATCATAAATTAAGGAAAAATCACGATTACTGAAAAAGTTACGCGTAGAATTTTATGAAACTTACCCACAATATACAACACATAGTAAGGTATCAAATAACAAAAAGAAATAACCAGTCAATTATGGTAGTATAGAAACTAACACATGTATAAAATGAACAAACCGAAAGTGTCAGTTTGCTGTAGGAAAAGTAACTTCAGTACGGAATATGATCACCTCTAGAAGCTCTACAGCACATACAGCGATGGGTGATGTTTTCAATTATGCGGTCTATCAGTTCCACAGGAAGCGAGAGCCATTGCTCTTGCAAAGCAGTTGCAAGCGCGGCAAGGGTCTGAGGGAGCGGATTGAGAGCAGCTAGACGTCTCCCTAAAGCATCCCAAACGTGCTCGATAGGATTCAAATCCGGGGATCGAGCTGGCCACTCTATGCGCATAATTGTTTCCTGTTGAAGATAATCATGTACGCTGCGAGCCCTGTGTGGTCTTCCGCTGTCGTCCTGTGATGAGAAGCGTTAAGCAGCTCGAATTTCGTTTGGACCTTGGAGCAATATCCGTAGCTCTCTGGGCAGGGTCTTCTAAATAGGGCACCGGCGTTTCATTCTGATGATTCCTTCTGACGATGGATAATGATGTCATATTCATGCAGTCTCTGTATCCATCTGGCAGTTTGGCCATCAGGATTCTTGAAGTATACATGGCAGGCCAACGATGTATGATCTGTAAGGAGCAAGAATTCTCTTCTGTGGATATTGTTGCGTTTGTGGGGGTTTGTTATGGATTGAAAGCACAAGTTGTCAAAAAGTTAATAAAATTTATTCTTTTAACAAGAAACAAAACAAAATGCTGAAATGTTTCCTCAGGGATATTCGCACAATATCACAGTATCTCAAATGTTAAACAGAACTCAAAATCAAAACATGGAAACTAACTCTATCTCACAGAGAATTCGCTACTATCGATAGCAGCATTACGTAAACAATACAGTTCGCTTAAAACAACAACAACAACTGAGCTGAGGTGTTTTAATTCGGCTTTTATAAGCTTTTTAATTATTCACAACAACATTCCGGTAAAATCCATTTTCTCGATGGCAACAGCAGTTACGAGGCATTTATTTATAAAATATTAAATGTACACGCTCTTGTATTTTTACTTTTCCGGCGTAGCTTTCTCTTCAAATTCGTCACGCGCTGCATTGCCCAGGAAAATAAAACAATTTCAATTATAATTCTAAATAAATACCTAAATAAAGGCAAAGTCCGTAAAAATATAATGATGGAAATAATTTGTTTTCCGATTCCTAGCTAGAAAGTGGATGCTTGCTATTTAAACTGTCTAGACGAGCCCAAAAGTCGTTTGATCCACTCGCTCCTGCACTTGAGCAGCTCTGAATGGGTGGCGGTCTCTACAAGCTGCTTTGATTTTCATGGCATACAGTAAAAGCGCTTTTCAAATCCGCCATTCTCAGGGCTTCTGTATCTCTGGATCCAGGATGCCATCGACGAAGGACTGTAGGGACAGTATTACCCTTGTTTCTGTTGGGTAGTCCGAAAAAGCGAGATAATGCAGCCTTTCAACATCCGTGGCAAGCTTCTGGAGTGTCTCCGTGGGCTTCTGTTGGCGAGATTTTAACTAAAGCCTGCTATAGTCTTTTAAACACTTCTTAGCAAACAGCAGCTCCAACGCCCCGCATACAGCTTCGAAGTCTAGCCTCTGGTTTTCGGGCAGAGTTTGCAAGATATCAGTTGCGTCTGCTCTCACAGAAGCGGCGAGATGGCAGGCTTTAGTTTCGGAATCCCCTCCATTTGCATTCGCCACTATAGTGAACTCCGTCTTCTATACTTGCCAGGAAGTCCTTCCATCATATCTGGATAGCTTTACATAGGTCGGGAAGACACACGTTCGTATTTAAATGTGCTAGAATTGAGACCGCTGTCGTTATTGACTCTTTAAACTGTTCTTTCATTAAACTTGGCAACAGCAGCAGGAACTCTGTTTTCGATCTATTGTTCAACAGCAGAATATCTTTCTTGAAGTTCTGCAACTTTATCTTCAGCTGCGTCTAGTCTGCCTCCCATAGGCAACCTCTTCTCTTATGGCAGGAATTTATCTTTTTTTTTTTACTCTTGACCAACTTTCATCTCTTCTTTAACGAAGTTAACGTCTTCTTCCACCTTTTCTTGGCCCGCTCTGATCTCTTGTTTAACGGATTGCTGTCCTGCTTTCATTTCTTCATTGATAGAGTTGATAGGTCCTTCCATCTTTCCTTGGAATGCAGCAAAGACAGTCACCAGCTGTCTTAGTTGCTATCCATCGCTAGTCACCGGCATTCAATCCCACTCCTGGTACCAAAAATTGTTGCATGAGTATAGGTGTGTAATATATTGAATGCACACAGAATTGATGATAGGTTGATAAAATTTATTTTACCAAAAGAAACCCTGAGCTGTTCAGGAATTTTCCACAAAAATAATCGTATAACTCTTCACACTATCACATAGTACAATGAGCTACACTCTTCGCACTATCACATAGTACAACGAGTAAACACTTCAAGCTATTAAGAACGTTAAACATAACGCAGTGTAAAGCGTACCTAAAGTACGAAGCTAAAGCGAAGATATTTCAGTAATCCGGACTCACGCTAAACAAATAACTAATGTTGATTTTCAAATGTTCTCTCCGGTCTTATATAGTTTTCAGACGGCCGCCAGGAAATGTCTAGTATTTCTCGAAATTACTGGAAGGCATAGGAGGGCCGGATACGGCTACAGTTGTATATGGAATCAATTACAGTTATTCAGTTACAATGCCTATTGCGGTGATACAGCGACCGGACCAAAATTTCGCCAAGTTTTGCGAATTCTTGCCAAATGTGAGGACAAAAAATTACTCGCCGAAACCTTCTGCAGCTTGGAAATATCTCACCAATTCAGCGAAATGATCATTTACTCAGTGTTAAATAGACTTGCCCCTGTATTCTTATTTTTCAGGACAACATCGTCTCTTTAGATTATCATGTTACATTATACAGAAAAAAATGCATTTTCACGTATAATTTCACTCAATTTATTTATATATGTACAAAATTCGTAAGAAAATTAAAATTGTTACTAGAAAAAAAAAATCATCGAAAGTTTTTAACTTTTCCCACGTCATCGATCATTTCAACAAATCTCAGTTACAAAATTCTTTTCAAAAATGAAAATCAAACTCTTTCTTTTTAATACCAAAAGAAAATTTTGTTGGTTTTATAATGCTTTTAAATACTGAAAAGTTCCTAAAAAATATTTTGTAAAACAAAATTAACAAGATTAACAAAATTAACAAAATTAAGCAAGGAAACTTGTTTGGAATTGTTTAGAATATTACATATAATAATTCTTTAAACTGGATCTAATATTTTTAGTAGAATTCTAGTAGTTGATTCCACGCATGATACATGCAGATTATCATAAAGTACTAAAATAAATTAGAGACAACATAATGAAACAGATAAAGTGCAATGACAATAAATTACTTTATTTTCTCCAAAAATATGGATGAGCCACCCTACAACCTGTAAAGTTCATTACACTATTTTTCTTCTTCTACTAGTGTTTCGACAACAACCAGAGAATATTTCTGAATAAATGTCAGAAAATGGATCGAAAGTCTCACTGTAAAGTGTGAGCGAAGCTTATGTATTGCATGAAGAGAAATAAAATGCTGCAAAAAGATTTAACAAATACACAAATAATACAACACTGCTCTCGCCGAATATAAAATGGATAAACTAATTTCAAATGCATTTTAACTCTCTTCGGGATGATATAAATTCTTTATAACATAAAACACACATGAGATAGATTTTAAATTAGAATCACAATCTGATTACATTAATGACGAGTCTTTCAGCACATTCAGTCAATAATAAAAGCATAAGAAACAAAAGAAAATGACTGCAGTTAATAATATATGATTGAAAAATATTAAAATCTGAACTTTTTTTAAACAATCAAACTGCAAATTAGTTAGTTCATAATTTACAGACCTGCCAACTTTCTGAAAGTAGAAACTAAACGATTTTTTACTTAAAAAAAATACATAAATCGTAAACTTTATCAGGAAACTGGCGCTTCATAGCATTTTGTTATCCTATTTCATTCACATTCAAGATATTCAAACACCACCACAATGATGAGTAAAAAATCATTTTAAAGCATGAGAGAGAAAAATAAAACAAAATGTTCAAAATTAATGCTATTTTTCTAAAAGCAGCATATTAATGCTATCTTCATGATACATTAATAATATTATTATATTTTCTTAAATAATCATCACGAACTTCGTAAATTACTGACTGAAAATTTTTGTGCATGAACCGTTCTTAAAAGCACTAAAATATTAATAAATCGCCAAATTTCGCGTCACAAATGAAAAGAATATGCATCTTTAAGATGGCCGGCTGGGAAGAAGTGTTTTTTGTAATAAAGATCACCAATTGAAACAGTAATTGTTAGCAGAAGGTATAATGTAAATTAATGTTGCATAAATAAAATTCTCAGTTAGCATAATAAAGCATTTACTATTCAAAGAACATAAAAATTTTGGCTCCATGTATGAAAGAGGGTTAATGTAAAGTGTTGCCAATTGTTAAACAGTAAATTATGTTCGTATCTTGAGATTTAAATATTCTTTACATTTTAAGATATGAACTTAAAATATAGATTAGCGCAGTTTTTGGCACCTTTACAAAACATCTACAAAGTTTCTAAAAATTAATATGGTATGTAAGATCATAAAAGCTGGCAGATAAGTAAAAATTATATAATTTCAAATGCTAATGGGAATTTTATTTAAAAATACACGACTCATTTTTGGAAAATATTAGTTTTGGCGCATCTAACAAAGTATAAAGAGGCTCACATTTGTTTTTGGGCGCAGGATTTTTAAAATTTATTTGCATAGATCTTAAACTAAATATTGCAACATGGACTTTAGACTTTTTTTTCTAATATATTATTTGCTCTCTATTTTAAGCCTAGCTTATAGCAAAATAAATAATCCTTATGATAAAGGAAATTGTTCAAAATGTGTTAATCAAAAACACACATGATAATTCGATCACTTGAACGATTTGTTGAAATGCTTTGGCACGTGATATTTCTTGTTATAATGTTTTCAACTTTGAACAAAAATATATCACAAGAATTTTGGAAATTGTTACTTGTTTAGCAAAATATATTAAAATTTTTGTATCTGAAGTGAGTATGGCAAGATGCTACAAATTAACAACATTTTCTATTAGAAATTCGATTATCATCTTTTTAATGATGATAAAATGATTCAAAATATTAAAAAAAAATCCTTTATGTAAAGCGTTCAAATATGTTTGATGTTGCAAAACAATGGGAACTGCAAGGAATTGTTCCAAATTCACTCAAGACCCACATTCCGAGCTAACACTAAGGAATCGAAGCGCCTTAAAAATTAACAAAGTCATTAAAGGACATTGTTACAATGGAAAATCATCAAGGAAGTTCTTTTTTCAACAAGAAAACGAAGAAAATAATTCTGGCATTAGCAAACTCCATAGTGAACAACGATTTATCATATTGGAATAATATTATATTTTTGAGAAGATTCAAAATGTTTTTAATCGTAATTTTCAATAATGGTAATTATTTTTTATTGAATGTAATCTTTTATTAACCATAAATTTATTAACTGCAATCATTTTAAACCATAATTACTTATTATCCGTATTTACTTTTGCATTGTATTTATCAATTATTTTAATAATTCAACGTTTTCATTAACATTTTTAACCGTAATTAGTCATATAGTCTTTTAACATTAATAACTGCAGTTAGTTATTGTTTTTAATAAGATTTTGAACCACAGTTTTTAACCGTAATTAATCATAATTATTAACGTTTACCATAACTATTAACTGTAATTACTAACGTGATTATTAATGTTTTTAAACGTAATTATCAATAACGGTAATTATTTTTTTATTAACCGTATTTATTTTTAATCGTAGTTTTTTATCAATCTTAATTATCAATAAAAGTAATTATTGAAATTTTAACTAATGATTTTAAGCCATAATTTTTAATCCGTAACTGATCGTACAATTTTTAAACCGTAATTATAAACGTTTACTATAACTATTAATGTAATTATTAACCATAATTATTAATGTAATGAGTAAATGTAATTATTAACCGTAGTGTCTTTTAATCATAGTTATTATTCACACTGTGTATTGCAAAATTTAAATTTTTAGCTATTTGAAACGAATTGTGTTCAGTTTCCGCAATCTTTGCGTAAATGAATGCAAGCCTTCGTCCGCAAAACTTTCTGAATTGAAATTTTAACGGTATTATTTATGCCACTTCACGTCTTATGACGTCATGACTCTAATCCCTTCCCCTCCTTTGACGTCATTAACGCCCGCCATGAAAAGAGTGTGATGCATGAATAATGGACTCTTTTCAAATCCCGTAATGCCTCTTGAGGATACTCACTCACTCAAAGACATCTTCCACGGGAAGGGTAGGGAAATCTTAACCGGTGGTATTCTAATGAGCATGCTGTTGGGGTTTTGAAGTTCGAATTAACCTTCCATTTAACTGGAAAATCTTTATGCGCCTTCTATTTCAAATAATAGAATTTGATAATACTCTAAAATCACTCTTTTTTAACAATCGGCTTTTCATCGATCGCGCTGTGATGATTTACTAATCCCTTAAGCTGCATGGCTCCGAAAACATACAAAAGGGTGCCCGTAGTATTTCTTAAAAATAACCGTGTTAATTTTTTCACTAACCGTAATTTTGTATTAATCGTAATGATTTTTAATCCAAGCTATTATTTATTAACTGTACTTATTTTTAACCATAGCTATTTTTAATTAGTTATCAGTTACTATAAATATTTGGCCTTTTATTAACTATAATGAACCATAGCGGATTTTAGCTGTAACTTAACGCAATTATTAATGTTTAACGTAATTATTAGTAATAATTATTAACGTTTTAACCGTAATTATCAATCATGGCAATTATTTTTATCAACTGTAATTGTGTCTAGCAGTAATTACTGAAGATTTTCATAACCGTTTTTTAACCATAATTTTTTATCCGTTATTAACGATATTGTTTGTAACCGTAATTGCTTATTTTCTATATTTAACTGTAATTATTTTTTAACCGTAGTTATCAATAACCGTAATGCTTTAACTTTTTTAAAACTTAATTCTTAACAATAATTAACAATACCGTTTTTTTGATAATAATTATCAATAACCGTATTTTTTTAACATTTCTTATTAACGTTTTAACCGTTAATTTATCGCAATTATTAACCATTTTAACCGTAATATTTGAACTACTATTTATCACAATTATTAGAGTTTACTGTAATCATTAATTGTAATTACTAAAGTAATTATTAACTGTAATTATGAATAATGATAATTGTTTTTCTTAACCTTTCTTCTTTTAATAGTAGTTTTATGCATCA
The DNA here is from genome assembly GCA_000611955.2 of Stegodyphus mimosarum. Lineage (NCBI taxonomy): Eukaryota > Metazoa > Arthropoda > Arachnida > Araneae > Eresidae > Stegodyphus > Stegodyphus mimosarum. The sequence goes on from KK118855.1 coordinate 98,244, forward strand.
TGATTATTTTTAAGCAATAACATACCTACTTTTAATTATAGTTGTTTATTGACTGTAATTATTTAATGCTTTTTAAACATAATTTTTTATCCAAATTAACCTACTATATTTAACTCTAATACGATCAATAACCGTAATTTTAACCTACCGTTTTAAAACTTAATTTTTTAGTCGCAATTATTTTTTAACCATAATTATCGATAATAGTAATTATTTAATGTTTTTATTAAAATTTTAACCATCATTTTTTAACCGAGATTAACCGTACTATTTTGACATTTCATTCAAGTTTAAATAACAGTTGAGAGTTTATTTTCCATCCCTCCTTCATGCGTACATAGTTGTAAGCACAAGTCTCGAATTAAGGTTCAAATTTTAGATAAATATGTTGTTAGAATTTTGTTCCGAACTGTAGTATTTTAATAAATGCTCCGTGAATTGCCTAAGTCACGCTTCCTACAGCTATCCAGAAAATACCAACTGCAAACTCATTTCTGATTGGGTACTGCTTTTCGCCTCAACGTTGGTGGGAATTAGCCTTCACCAGAAATCAACGTTAAGCTAATTTTTTAGCTTTGTATCTTTGTAGGTAATCATCTATAAAAATACTTCTCCATAAAATTCTATAAAAATTTTATAGAGCTTTCACAAAGCAGAATTCCATAGAAATGTTATTTTGCAGTATCATGTAGAAATTTCATCCATCCTTTATAGAATTATTCATCTTGCACAAACAGAACAGATATAATATACGCGTGTAACTATCAAAATGTATTGATGGCGAATCGGCCCGAAGGCAAAATGGCCGAAAGGCGCAATGGCATGACGGTTAAACGGCGGCGGTGAATAGTCCCCTCCTGATGTCACATCCCACTATATCTGTAGAACATCCGAAGTGTCATGTGCAGCATACGTGATGTTGTCAGAATTAAAGTTTTCAGGACGTCCAACTATATCCCCCGATTCTCCTAAACATATCCTCCAGAGTGCTTAATGTCACATCTCAGTGTATCTCTGGAATATCTCAGTTAAATCTCAGACACAGAAAAAGAAATGTTGTCAGAATATCCTTAGAGTCAAAACAGAATTAGTTGTCAGAATAGAATATCGCCTAAGAAGTCCTTCTTACTATATTCTCTGGAAGTCATGGAATATCCTAACCTCCTACATATATCCTTCAGTGTCTTTGATGTCACATGCTAGAATATCCCCAGAATGTCCTCGCTAAATCTCATAGACAGCAAAAGGAATGTTGTTATTTTTAAAGTTGTACTTATTACTAGTTTCAAAATAATCTCTAGAAATTCATCTAATTAATATTTTTTATCTTTTCTCGTTTTGAAAGAAGGTGAACAATTAGTTTTATAACTTTTGAAAATTTAAAATTTTTATAAAGGGTATATTTTTTAATATTAGAACTTTAAGGCCCGTAAAAGAATAAAATATTACGTACCACAATAAAATTAAGAAAATCATCTTTCCAAATGAAATGCTGAAAACGCATATATAAACTTGTGAAATGGAAACAATTAAAAAAGTCTGATGTGGATATCACGTGACTTCCTTGTTCGGCCTATTAAATAACACACATGTTTTGCTGCACTTCATTTCAACTTATCTCTTGGAATTATTCTAATTTAATTAAACGACTTTTCAAGGCAAGTTGAAAATGGCATAAAAAATGACAGTTCACTTTTGAAACTGAACCTGACAATATCTGTTGTTGTTCTGTTCTGTAACAATGCGATTTAGCTTAGTCCCCCCTCTACTATCACCAGCCTCTCGAGAGGATCTTCGGCTGGCCGCATATTTAAAGTGCCCCATGCCGCACAGCCACTCAAACATTTACAAACATTCATGCCTTCTCCGGGATTCGAGCCTGGGCCCTTCGGCACGGCAGTCAGCGATACTAACCACTATAGCGGTTGGGCGGCCCTTGAAGCTCTTATAATCCACAACGAATCTGATTTCAGCGCTACTGTTTATTACCGTAAACCCTTTTCTGTTTGTTTATCTCTCCATGCAAGTCTGCAAGTCACGTCATCCGGCTAAGCAAAGAATGGCTTCTTTTTAGTGTTATGCATTTCGTGCCTTCAAAGATTGTTGCTTGGAAACTTAGCTGTCTAATGAGCGCAATTATTTGATCTCAGTTGCAGTTGACGGAGAATTCTCTGCCGTGGCCATTGATAAATTATTAAAAAAATTTTTACCTTGCCTTCAAATAATACACTCCGCTGTTTTAATTACCTTGTCGTGCTTCCATTTCATCGTTCCGTCAGATTCAAAACTGCGCGGATCCGCCAGAAGTTTAATATGAAATCATTTTCTCGCCTATCAATAAAATGCGTGATTCTTTTCTTAAAGATTCCATTTCTGACTTCAATTCTTGGGGAACTTATCGCATATCTTGCCAGTTTAGTTTGAGATATATCGATTAAACTAAACGAACGTTAAAACTTTGCATCCAGAAACACGAATTGTATGTCCGAATAGGCGAACTTAACAAAGTCTTAGATAGCTAAGTGTAGTTAACAAGTTTAGACTTTGGGTCTGCAGAAATTATTCAAAACCCTTCTTCCATTGGTGAATTGGAATTTGAAACTTTCAACATTCACAAAGATTTATCTTGTTTAGTTAATGATTTTAATTCCAATATAGCCTTACCTTACGCTTTTAAAATACAATTATCTTAATTTTTCAATTGTCGTTACTATTTCTGCCGACAGATGGCGCTATGCTCTTGTTCGCTTTGCTCTTTTTGATTATTAATATAACCGCGGCTTTCGAAAAGTGCGTATAGAGGAAGCGCTGCAGAAAATGGGAAACAAACCAGGAAAAACCTGAATGTAATCTGTCAGCATTGATTTTTTTTTTCAATTATTGAATGCGAAACGGAAAAACAGACACCTTAGTCTATAGAGTCAAAGGGATAAAAGCATACGTTTTCCTAAAATGTCGTCGAAACCGATCTCAAGGACAGTTTTCAACAGTTAAGAAATGCCATCTTTTAATTTTCAAAATACGAATCCCTTTACCAAAGCAAACACCCGCGAGGCCTGTTTTCTACGCCGCTTAGCATTAAGATTCTCATTAATACCGCTCTCTAATGCAAGGTCTTGAGTTAGTGTAGACAAAAGACTTTATCCGGCCTTTATTTTCGCAACCATGGTGCTTAGACGTTTACTTCCAATTCCATAAATGCTTACAGTGGCTCGCATTTACTTTCGAACACTTGTTTTTTTTTTATTTAATTTTTTTTATTTATAAATATCACCTATTAAATATGATCTAATTTACCCCTTTTCCCCCACACATGATACTGGTCATCTAACGTTTATTTAACATTTTGTGTGTTACCTTTATTTATTAAATATCATGTTCTTCGCACTTAAACCATAAAATTCAGTTCAAAAGCAATATCACAAAATAATTTTAAATTGAGCATATCTTTCTAATTTCCGATACAAAGTGTTGCGCCCTGGAGATAAAAAGTTTTTTTTTTTTCC